>JAODAC010083062.1:0-44218 GCA_027575185.1 Mimaenictus wilsoni | reverse complement strand
AATCCCAAATCCCAAATCCCAAATCCTAAATCCTAAATCCCAAATCCCAAATCCCAAATCCCAAATCCCAAATCCCAAATCCTAAATCCTAAATCTATTTTAAATTAATAATTTATGTCATAACTTTGAATTTTATCTGCGTTAGAACTTTTTTCATTGTTCAACTTGGATATTTCCCAAACGATACCTGAATAAAACTAGAACAGAAACATTAATTTAGAGTTAGTAAATAAAAACTCATAATTAATAAGTAAATATTTATATTGAATATATGTACAAGAAGTAATAATGTCTTTTTCCGATTTTAAAAGCTTTCAAAAGTGGTACGTACATACAAGTTTTACATATAGTTACTTGCAAGTAAATAAACGTAAATAACTTTACTAAAATCTACTGTTGAAACGCTTCTGCACAGGAATCTGATTGGACGCTGCACCCATGTTCTCTTCTTCAGGGTGAGCAGCGTTCCACTCCAGAGCACGCATAATAGCCTCAGGAATTGGAGGCGGTGTGGGAAGATGTTCCCCAACTGGTTGGAAGCCATCTTCGTTTGCAATGTACTGCAAACTGATTTTGGAACCATCAGGGGCAGTATACGAGTATGATCCCTGTGCCTCCATTGCTTCAGTCCCTGGATTTCCCGCGTTTTTTACATGACCTTCTTCTTGTGCTGTTATTTCGTTACCAGCCTCATAACTAAAAATATTTAGTTTTACTAAGTGTTTCTTAATGGGTTTTGGTAGTAAATACCTCCATTTATAGGATCCATCAGGATTGGGACCTTCATTTTCATATTTTAAGATAGGAATTTGATCATTTGCTGATTGAGAATTCACTATTGCGAATGAAAGCAATAAGCCAATAAACGCAATGATCTAGAATATATTTACCAGGTTTGAAAATGAAGAAGAACAAAGTTTAAAATTAGAAATAAATTAAAAATAAAATTGGAAGATATTTAAGAAAAATATTTACGTACAGCTTTCATAATGTAGTAAAATAATCCAAAAAAATACAAAATCACTGTTGACACTCCAGTTTGATTCAACTATACTGATATGTGTATTTCTAGTAAGATGATAACCAAAACTAATCACAATTTTAAGGGACATTGATATTTATACTCTCGTCTAATGTCGCATAGCTGCATCCCTTCTTCTTCTTCAAACAGCTCTTGCATCGTTTTGGTGCCCACAACTTTGATGTGTTCGTGTACATTTGTTACCTCCACGTGTGTTTGTATGCCATGCTTGCAAGACCCGAATGTGCATTACGAACCCAAACCCACACGTACTAGTTACTAGTTGAGTTGAGTTGAGCATCTCTACGAGACAAAAAGACCATTCGCAGACATTTAAGCATTGTTTTCTGACTACAAGAGCCTTTACGCCGACTAGGATTAGCACTAAAGTTGACTTCGGTTGACTTCAATTGCTCTTGTGCAATACTCCGCACACACACGACAAAATTTGGGTCCATGTCTGCCTACAGAACAATTGCACACTTTGAACTTTTCTGCGGCGCTAAGATGCTGCAAATAAATTACGCCCATTTCACACGTACGTGATTAAATTATCGCATCATTAATCTTGATGTACTGTAATGATGGGTGGATATATTGTTTTCTTTAAAGATTTTTTAGAAAAGTTTCCTGGACTAAAAATAAAGAACAAAATAAAATTTAAAAAATCTGACATTTTGCCTCATTTAATTCTTTTCTTTTCATGCATGCATTGTCTGTCACCCCCAATGAGTAGAAATCATCTAATTATAGCCTGGAGAATTCGTGCTTTATCAGGACGTGTTTCCCTGGAATTGCTGGCTTCACAGATTGGATGCCTGCATACGCACGTCAACGATCGCCAACTGTGACAGCAGATCGAATTCATAAATCTGTGCTGTATGAGCGCACGCCGAATATTAGAAAAATAAGCACGAAGCTTTGATAAAAAATAGAAAATATAAACAAGTAACTAATATTTAATATTTTAACAAAAAAAAGTCTTCAAATTTTCACTGACTTTCGGAAGATTATATTCTAATGATTTAAATGAGCAATAAAATCGCGCAATAAAAACCGTTCTAATGCATTCTTATGGCAGTCGCATCCAGTCTTCATTTAATGCACGTGTCAACGCTCGGCAATTTGACACCGTTCCCAATGGTGACAGACCTCTGACAATACTCAATAAAACTTAGACCGAAAACATTTAATAGTGAAAGTTTTACTGAATAGATTTTAAATTAAATAAAGTCCTCTGATAATTATTCATCAATTATCATTAATGTCCTATTAATTTATGTAATAATAAAATAAATTATTGTATTTATCTAATAAAATCTGAATAAGTTATAATTGCTGATTGTTCCATACTAATTGTAAACCCAAAACAAAAACGTGTTTATTAGTATTTGTATGCATGTATTTTTTTGATAGGAAAGATCATTCGGTCATACAAGCGTGTGTACACATCTCGCGCAATTTACCGGAGAAGCGACATCAGCCTTTCGGTGCAATTGTAAATCGATTTGTGTCATTCGCACCACAGTGTGTAATTCGCGTGCTAGTATCTGGCTATAAATAAAAATCGCCGATGTTTATCGATATTCGTAAATTGACGCCGTCTGTGTCGTTTAATCATGAATATTCTTGTATTAATTAACTTACGAGTATGACCTCATACAATTGATGCAATAGACTGATAGACAAGGTACTACAAAAGTAACAACAATATCGAAGAAACACAGAAAGTGTGCAAAATTACAATTTGCTCAGTATACAATTTTAATCTTCGCAAATAGTATTTCTTAACATGTGATTTTTTTCAGTTATTTGATTGCAATTTGTTGCTTAAACGTAAAATATTGATTATAAACTTTTATCTCCCATGTCAAATAAAATTAAATGGAAATTTAGCAATATATTATTATTTAATTATATTATTAATTAATATATTAATATATTATTTATTAATATAATTAATTATTATTAATGGTTTTAATTACTCTTTCTAAATAAGTTTTATTTTAATTTGTGTTTATGTGAGATAAATGATAATAAGTGAAATTAAAAAGTTTAAACTATGTTATAAAGAGAAAATAATGAGATTAATGAACGTAATGAGCAGAATTGAATTTTAACATCACAAAGAAATGTCGAATGCGAAATATCGAGACATGCGCTATTTGATTGCGAGTGTGTCGCACTTTCCCAAATCTCGGCATGGCGATATTCACAATCAGATGGGGTCCGCGCGCTCAATGTTTGAACTTTCAATCGTATTGTGCATTGACGGCAAATTTAATGAACTGTGTTGATTGTTCAAACTTGCATCACACTTTTTTTCGGTAGATTCCGATTCATCTGCAAATCAAGTTGCTGTTACGTAATAGCAATCATAGTGCCATTTTTTATGCTTGTTGAACTATTCGTTAAAAGATGGCATTATGAGATTGACAAAATTTAAGTACAGTGAAACCTGCCGTATATGGAACCTACAAAAACCTATGCTGAATCCTATCCGCAATATACATTGATTATTTGTGGTACTGATTATTTTGGTTCTGTAAGTATCGAAATACAAAAATATCAATAACGAAGTATCGTTACTTCGCATTGAATCGCAGAGTGTGGATAATATCAATACTTATCGATACTTATGGAGGTAATTAATGGCACAGAAACCGGGCATATTTCCATGAAAATGCTGATTTCATAGAATGGATGCGCGAACGATCGCCGACTGAGACAAAAGATGGAATTCACAAGTCTGTGCCATGTGCGCGCTCGTCTTGTCTTACAATTACATAAATAAACACACTCATGTGAATAATTTGACATCGAAATAGGTTTGCAAAAATTACTAGAAATGTATAATTTTCTGCTATAGATTCGGCTATAGAAGCGTGTTTATAAATCGAATAATCCCTTCGCATGTTATGCATGCCAAAGTTGTTTTTATTATAAAAGAATGTTTATGTGATTGTTTTTTATTAACCAACTTTTTCCGATTATAGTGAAGCTATTCTCTACGAGATGGCGATTACAAACTAAATTAAATATTCAATTCAATGTTTTCTTATTGCTTCTTGCAACGAAGCAACGCCTGGTTAAAAATCATCATTACAGAGAAGAAGATGTATGATGTAAGAAATTTACCATCTTCGGCGGCTACGCCCAAAAATACTTTCTCTCTTTATGAAGCATTGCCAAGAATGAAACGATGATTGGATAAGCCCCGAAAGACCATTTTAAGGCAATGCCGTCTTGTTATGATCATCCCAAGACTGGAATCCAATCAACAATGAGAATATTGCAAAATTTCTCGTTTTGATGATGAGTATTAGAAAGACACTGTTACGTCTTTCCAATATTCTTCAGGAATATTATATAACAGTAAAAGTTAATTTTTATAACTATATTTCAAAGTCATAAATCGGTAAGTTGAAACGTTATTACAATAACTTCAGTCTATATAATACAAACATACATTATACATATCAAATACATACAAAAAGACAACAAAAGATAACTAAAACGTCTGCAAGGTTGTTATGTTTCCAACTCACTCAATTTCTTCCGCAATTCGAGGTGTGTGTTTTGTTTGTAACAATTTCTAGTATTATTTAGTCATATTGCCAGACTACTTAGTTTCTATTGACGGTATTGGTTGTCATTGTTCTGGTATTGTTGATGCTGTTTCTGGTTATATTGTCCGGTATAGTCCTGCTGTTGTTGGGCTCGGAGCTCGGGGTTCTTAGCAGCCGCTTCTTGCTGGGCACGGATACCAGCATAGATGAGGTCCAGACCCTTCTGCACCTCAGGGCTTACTGGTGGAGGGGTGGGGAGATGATCGCCGGAAGGGTGGAAACCTTTCTCGTCAGCGGTGTAGTGAACGGTTATGACCTGACCTTCAGGGGACGTGTATGTGTACGATCCTTGCTGAACTTGAGCGTTGAGCTCCTCGCCATCTACATCTGGATTCGGACCGAGACTCTTCAGGAAACCTTCTTCTTGAGCGAGAATGTTGTTACCGGTTTCCCAACTAAAATTATATACGGTTTTAATCATTTTTGCAACGAAATAAAACAGAAGAAAAAACTTACGCAGCTTTGTAGCTTCCGTCATTGCCTTGTTCCTTATCGAAGCGAATGATTGGAATGAAAGTTGTTGACTCGCGGCGGTCTTGATAGTTCTGCGATTGGTAGTTGTTATTAGTCTGGGCTGGTTGCGACTTGTACTGATCGTCTTGGTTTTGGTCCACGTTTTGGTATTGATCTTGGTTGTTTTGGAAATTCTGGCGTTTGGGACCTTGGTGGAATTGGGCTACGCTAACTCCGATAACAACGGATAATACAATCTGAAATTAAGTCAAATATTAAGTTAATTGATGAAGAAGTAAGATCAATGATGAATGATGAAATATTTCTAATTGTAGGTACAGTGGAACCTGCCGAATTCGGAACCGTTAATATATAGAATCCTGTTTATATCGGAAATTTTTCCAAGTTGTTTGGTTTACGTGGCTTATTTTTTGCAAATTGACTGAAATATTTGGGTATATCGGAATATGTAATATTGGCGTGGCCATACATATACATAAATTGCGAAAACGGGCCTGAGCCCCATCCTGGAATCATATTTTTTTCGATTTTATAATAAAGGGGATAGATAAAATTGTTTTTGGCTTGTGCCCCCTTCCTTCGGACATTCGTGACTCTCGGTTCGGCAGGTTTCACTGTATATTTTATTTATACATTAAAAGCCAAAAATATTGAATTAAATGAAAATAAATGTGTGGAAAATCACTATAAAAATTTCGTTTTCATGTTTATAACTCTAATCGAATTACTTTATAAATACAATTCAATCAAAATTCATAATTTTGTTCATTATATCAAGAAAACAACAATTTTGAAAAAAAAGATTTAATTTATCTATCTCCTTTTATTATTCCAAAGAAATTATTTTAAAGTCAGTATATAAAAATATTTAAAAAGTCCAATAAATAATCATTAGTTTGAAGATTATAATCATAGCATTACTAATTTCAGGATTAATATTTGAATTCCGGCTACAAATTAAGATGTAAATTGAAAACGTCAATGCTAAATATCAAAGTTTAAATCGTTTAGATTATCTTCACATGATTGCAGCGAAAATTGTTATATAATTACTTGAATAACTGTGTTATTAAACATTTCAGCATATGAAACCATACAAAGTGGCAACAAAAGTTCAAGACCGACTAATTGTAACTGTAGGATCTCTTTCAAATTATTTCTGATTACTCTTTCCATTCAAAGCAACTAATATAATTTTACAACTCCATAGAAATCAAGCAACTACCGATTGCAACAAAGTAATAACCAGTCTTTTATTGCCCTAGACAAGATTCCTCAACCAAGTACGTAAAATTTTCTAAATGGCAAAGGTTGACATGTCTCATCCAACAGCATCCAACGCTCAGCCGTAACAATATGATAATTGTCTCCACTGCAAACTTAATGCAGTGAAAGGTGGGTGTCATTTATGCAATAAGTACACTCCCTAAAAACATTTACCCATACCAACACCATGGCTATGGTGTTATACAGCTTGCAAGTTATCGGCCCTCCTCTTCGCCGCAATCTTCACGCAATATTGTGCAAACTTGGTAGCGTGCCGTCGCTAAATGTTAAAAGTAAAAACTCACCAAAAACTTCATCGTAACTGTGGCACGTTCGATGGCTGGCTGTCTGACGATGCACACTGATCTACTGAAGCTTCCTTAATCGAGGAGCCGAGTTGATCTCTCTTCAGTGGTAGCACCTCTTCTGCTAGAGGTCTCGATCGACGGATATTTATCTGCGGCTCTACTATATTATACAGAGGCACGTGCAGTGAAATCTCTTTATATATAACGTGCAGGCCGGCCGCGACCACTTCTTCGACCATCACTGCGCATTTCTTTGCTCTTTTGCCGCACAACCAACACACCTCAACCAACCAGCAATCGTCTCTATCAACCTACACTTGATCAGACTACACACATACATTGATGACGATGGAAGATACTATAAACTAAAGCGTTTTGCTTCTGCGAATTACGATGATACAGATTTCGCAATTGTATTAATGCGAAGCGCACGTTTATGAATCTGATACATCGAAAAAATGATGACCACACCGTCAAAATATAGGATTAAAATGTCACATGGATAATATTGCAATCATCATAAATCAGCATAAATCACGGCGGATTGCGTTTGTTTAAACAAAAAGAAAGTTAAACGTTATTGTTGGAGGTAATGTGCAGAAAGTGTAAATTATCTATAGATTACCTGCATCACCAGGTAGTGCAAGGTATGATTAATTCAACAATCTGATTGACGGTGTCGTCTGATAATGGTGGATAACACTTGGAAATACTTGAAAACCATTTAATATGAGTGTGAAAAGGCTTGTAACAATGCAATATCAATCATATCAAGCTTATCTTTCGGTGATTCCTACTGTTTTATAATTGAGACAGTGATATTTAGGTATGGATTTGATACAGGTTTCATTACACTAGGGACATGCGTTAAATATGGCTACTACAACAATTCATATGAACGCGATTATATTGACCTTTTTAGATTTCGGTTTTGAATACAAACGAAGCTGATAAAATGCGATTCCTGTTGACGTCTTGATTTGAGGCTGCTACCGTGGGACGCACTTAGACATTTTAGTTATGATTTCAAACATAGTTTGTAATTTTTTTTAAAATGCTTTCAAAGCCGCATAATTCGTTTTCTGGAAAACAGATTCTAATTTTCGTGTATTTTACATTTTTTATTTTTCCAAATCACGGCGCCGGCGGACGCGAACATTGTTTAGATTTGTGAATTCGATCTTTTGTCGTAGTCGGCGATTGCTGACACTATTGCGAAACATGCCATGTACAACACGAATATTCTACTTCCCTTAGTAATATTTACGTGGGGTGATAAAGAGTGTATGCATATAAAATAGAACCAAATGTTGAATCGTTTACATTTTTATTTTATTTTTGTCACTTTGACTCGCCGCATACATCGACAGACACGTTTAATTTGCAGATTATTCCCAGGTACTCCATTTTCGAAGCACCCACAGTATATACACGTACTTAAATGTAATTCAAGAAATCAGAGTGGATTACATTTAAGTTAACTTAAATTTATGTTTAGATAAATATCCTAACGGTAATCTGATAACTACAAAAACAGACTAAAGCACCATTAATTAAATGCGTAATTACCAACTACATAAAATGTTTGAATATTCCTATGGCAAAACAACGCTCATAACTATATTTGAATGAGCGTAATTTACTATATGTGTGTGAGTGTTACTGGCCAGGAGATAGATATGAGATCGTAGAAAATGAACGCGTCGAAAGAAAAAGTATGGTGCTGACCTTGACTGAAAGAAAACCAAGCTGCTAATGCTCCCAGAAAGAGAATGTTAAAAGTAAAAGTCTAATCTGATTACTACATAACTTACAAAAACGGAATTGGTGAAGAATTGATATTCCTGGAATTACGAAAAAAACATGACATTTAATCATCACATTTATTTTTTCTGGTACCAGAAGAATATTTATAAGAAACAATTCTCATGGTTATAGCATCATTTATTATATGTAGAGAACTTCTTAGGCGTGTTTTAGGTGTAACGTATAACGTAAATAATACGTAAAACCACGAAAACATTTTTATGAATAAAACTGAGTTTTTCGTGGAGATTGTCTCTATCTATGGAGTATTTTGTGCGGCATCATCCTGTGGCAATTGCGGCAGCGTGTCGAGGACCTTTTGGATCTCAGCAGGAATAGGCGGTGGCGTTGGCAAGTGCTCGCCTTGTGGCTGGAAGCCGTGCTCATCGGCGACGTAACTATAGCCAACGAGAACAACAAGGCTCTAGCACAACATGCTTTCACTTTTATATCGCTTGATCTTGATGCAACGTCGCAAACAATAGATTCTAGCGTGAAATCAATCTCAAGAGATTTTTTTTCGCAAACTTACGTCAGATTAATAATACTGCCATCGGGGGCGGGGTACGAGAAAGAGCCGGTCATCACTTGTATGACTTGCTCCGGTTCTGCACCGGCTGATTTGTCCAAATTGGGCACTTTCTTCGTGTATGCGGATTGCTGGTAATGAATACCATTACCGGTTTCATAGCTTTAAAAATGCAAAAGAAACAAAGAATTAGGAAATTCCAAAAATAATACAACTTAATTAAAAACTCTTCAATAAAGATTTTTTAATCAGAATGTAAAATGTAATAAGAGATTGTTTTTATCTAGTTAGACGTTTACCTGTAATTAAAACTACCATCTTCACCGACTTCGGAGGCTACATTGATGATTGGAATCGGCGATGTTTCGCCACCGTGAGCCGCAACAGCTGCGTGCTCTTGTGGTCGAGCGGTTGCCATAATTGGCAATATTGTCAAGAATAAAATCAGCTAAAATCAAACACGAAAACGTGGTAGCAGCAATAAGCCAATGTTTCTTACTCTCAAATTTAAGATGATCATGTCTGAAGGTCACTTACCATTTTTGCGGGTTTCTAGCTATAGTCCTAGAAGCAGACTGTTTCAAGCCGTACAATTTGTGCCAATACTTATATACACATTTTTGTTGTTTACAATTAACTGTACATTACGCAGAGTTTATGCGTCTTTGTATTTGATGCTTCTATCTACTGCTAAGAGTGCTAACAATTCCAACCTCTAATGTCCATAATACTTACGTTGCACTTTATACAAAATGTTGCAATAATTTGCAAATTCTTATAATAATGATTATAGAAAAGGTAGGTTTATTTTATCTTATGTACGTATATATACATCTTTTGGAATCATCCAGTATATGGATATTGCGTATTTGGACAATTTCATGCAATGTTTGAGGTTTAATCACTAAATACAAACAAATTTTAGTGATATTTGATAAGTAAATACATTATTTTAAAAATTAGAAATTAAGAATTATCTTATACAACAAGGACAATGATTTTTGAATGTAGGAATTAAATAACACCTTAGTTAATCGATAATATATTTATTTTAGTCTATGTATAATATATCCAGGTCGATATCGTAAATAAGTTTAGAGAAAAGTGTGTACAAGAAGAAATTCTTATTCCTTCGGTGGTGGAGCAGTGGCCAAATAAGCCAAACTCTTCTGGATGGCAAGAGGGATCTCTGGAGGCACTGGCAGATGATCCCCGGTTGGTTGGAATCCATTTTCATCAGCGATGTAAGTCACCGTATAGGTCTTACCATCATCCCCCTGCCAACTGTAGGAGCCCTGGGAGATAGCAATAGTTTCCTTGTCCAACTGCTTAAGATCTCCAACTTGGGAAGCCCTAATACCATGGCCAGTTTCGAAACTGTAGCGGAAGGAACCATCAGGTTCCATGATAGTCTCCTGAGCAACAATAGGAATCTCCTTGAGATCGGCTGGAGCGGCCTGGGCGACAGCCACCATGCTCACGACGAACAGGATAATTTTGATCATTTTTGATTTGATTAAGTTGTTTAACGATTGAAGTATGTTTTCGTTAATGATCTGTTTGGGATAGCCCCAAGTTTATATACATGATTGAAGAAGAATGATATGATAAAAAAAAACCACAAAATTCGTAAAAAAGAATCAAAATTTTATTTTAATAAACATGCTGTAGAAGAGTGGAGAGCTTTCTTAAAAACATGCGAGTAAATATCAAGTACTTACAATTTACATATTTGTATAAATCAAGCTTGTTTTGCTTTGTTCCTTGGTTTTATCTAGTTTTTTGGAAGATGTATGAGGAGATTGTTGACTAGGCTTGATGTAAATCTTGTAGGAGATGAAATTATTAATTTATAACCTTTTCACATAAAAAATAGTGAACAATTTATAATATTGTCTGCTTGTGAATATCTTATCGTACAATTAATTTAAATTAATGCTGAAATATTAACCAAATTAATTACAATATTGCAAAACTCGATATTTTCCATTTCCATTTTTCTACTGTAAATTTGACACCTTTTATTTACATATAAACTTAAAAAATATTTGTTTAAAGAAAGATATAATTAACTTGTCTTAATTGTAATTATATTATTAACATACATGTGCATTTATAGTCATGCCTAAAGTTATAATCGAAAAAAGTCTTCCATTATTATATAATAGCAAACACAATATAGAATTATGTACTTTTGCTGCGATTAGATTAAATCATCGATTACAAATCCAAAACAATTTGCCCACAAGTGAAAAGATAATATGTAATTATCTGCATAGGATACAAACTTCATTAAATAGTCGTTTGCATTAATCTTGACGTTGAAAGTTGTTCTACCTGCTTCGTGAATTTATTAAAATTTTCCCAAACGTTGCACAAAAGGAAACCAAAAATTCTAGCTTCAAAAGCAAAAAATAAACACGACATTTTTGCAACGCAACTGCACCACTAACTAGTCGAGTGGTCACAGAACACAGGAAGCTATTAGCTAATTAATTGAGCATGGTTAAAGTAATACAGTTATATTGCGGATATTGCGTAAAATAGATAGATATAAATCATCGGTATAATTTGCTGATTTATTTGTTGCCGTATTTGCAATTTTCTCATGTGTTTTGTATCGTCCATTTTTCATATTTTGTATTTATTCATATCTCAGTGTACTCCTGGTTCCTGAGATATTTTCATGTATTTGCATCGTGTGATATCATGTAATACGTAATGTAATTGTTTGGTGATTCGGACATACGAGTTCTAGATATTCCATGGGATCTGAGGCATCGAATAACTTTGAAATCGTGATAACCTGAAATTTAGAAACTTGGTCAGTTTAAAAACAGATGAAAATATATTTATCTATTTATTAATATTTTCATGCTGATAATAAGTTATCCCAGTGGAAGTGTTCAAGAAGAAATTAGTATTTCTCTGATAGTGCGTTTGTGGGTCGTTCGGGGTCTCAAGTAGTGAGACTTGGGATGTTTGGGCGCTAGATCGTTAAGATTGATGGGCGTTTCTATGTTCGTCAGCGTGACCAACTTAATAACTGGGAGATTCCTTAAAGTCAGTAATGGCGTATCTCATTACGTGAACTTACATAAAACTAGTAGATTTCTTCATCCTGAAACATTTGCTTGAATTTGCGTGTTACAATAATATCAAAGTTGATAATTTGATATTTGATTGTTTAGTGTGATAGGTTTTCAGATTCTAAATTCGACATGCTCCATTCGAAATCCTTCGCAAAGTAAGCGGAGGGACCAAATCCCTGTTCTGAATAGAAAATCATAAACACTCATTTAAAGCAAACCAATCTGAATAGTTGGAGGCAAATCACGTTGACAATTTAGGTCAGAGTGCATATTCCAGTCCCTTCTTCATATATGATCCCTTAGTGCTAGTAATATGATAATTTATTCAAATAATTTCAAGAAATTTCCATTTTGTCACTTTTTTATGTATTTCTCGCTTAAACTTAATGGATTCCTGGTGTTCCGAATGCGACCAGGTCCATTCGAAAACTTAGCATCTGAGAGACAAGATTCCTGTTCAGAATAGAAAATAGAAAATAGAAAAGTCTCGATATGAGTCAGAATACAGGCCTCCATCATGTAAGAGCCCTTAGAAGTAGTAATAACATAATTCATTCAAAGAAGTGAAGATTTATTTGCATCACGATTTAAGAGTATTAACATTTTTTCACTTTTTTGTATAGTATGTATATATTTCTCGTTTAAAATTCGTGGATATCTAGTTCCCAAGACGTTTGATTGTATGGTGTTGCAAATTTTCTCGGTCTGAATACGATCTGGTCCATTCTATATGCTCGACAATATTGACTGAAATATGAGGAAAAGATTCCTCTTCTGAATAGAAAATTGTAGACACAGATAGATTTAAAGCAATCCTATTACATATGGAAGCAAGTCTCATTGGCAATATAAATCAGAGTTTAGTTCTCCTTTATGAAAGAGCCCTTAAAACTAATAATAACATAATTCATTCAAAGAATTGCAGATTTATTTGTATCACTATTTAACAGTATTTACATTTTCTCACTTTTTTGTATAGTATGTACATATTTCTCGCTTAAAACTAGTGGATTCTTGGTTCCTGAGACATTTGCATGAATTTGCATCGAGTGATAATATCAACGGTGATATTATGGCGATGTGATTGTTTAATGCTTCTGGTTTTCGGGTTCTGGATGAGCTTTGATCCATTCCAAAGCCTTGGCAATGGCGGCAGGGATCTGTGGGATGTGTTCACCCTGTGGCTGGTAGCCGTTCTCGTCAGCGGTGTAAGTCACGGAAATAGGTGTGCCATCAGCAGACGTGAAGGAGAAAGAGCCGGAGGCCGCGATGCCCACCTCGTTGCCCAACTGACGGGGTTCGCCTTGCTGTTCGGCTTTGCTGCCATCAGAGGTCTCGTAACTGTTTCAAATTGCACAAAACAATGGTTATCCTACTTTTGTTTCCATCTAACATGGGCGTGGTCGAAACTTACGCATAGTGATATTTGCCATCGGGTTCAATGTTGCTCTCAGATCGCACGATCGAAACGTCGGCGGGGATGGCGTACGCCACGGCGGCAACGAGGGCCAAGATAATGAAGCACTTCATCTTGATGTGGTTGGTTTATCGAATTGTCGAAAACTGATGGTCATACCTTCGATGCGCACGCCTTTTATATAATTCTTTCAACGAGACATCGCGGTTTTTTCACACATCCACATCTTGAATCAAGGTGTCTTTCACACATACATGTATGAATGTAATGCCATCGGTGCATCAATTATGAAACGCGTATGTATTGATGAGCACGACTAATAAAAATGCCGTATTGCGATGCCCTCAGGGCGAAGACTCAAGTCAACTTGACTTAACGCTGTCATTTCAAAGTAAGCATAAGCATTCTTAACTTGCAAAAAGTGTATGATTAACCGCGTGTATGAATACACAAAATAGCAATTTATCAGGTGTGCAATATTCCATTAACAGCTAGCGACAGGATTATGAGGTGAGCAACTTTAAACAGATGCACACAACTTTTAAATTTAGTATTTTGTACATGTTCGGTTACATTTCATGTTCATGATGATAATGTCTGATGATCTTCCAAATTATTATTTCTGCAACAAAAAATGCACTATGAAATTTATTAACTTAAATTTCTTGTCGTAAAACGACGCCCTTGACCAACAAAAAGCACTAAACATTAAACCATTACGACATTAACCGATTAGCGCTTAAGTAAACATTCAATTTTATTACTTACTACCTAAATTACCGGCGTCAAACTTGTGTGAAAGTTGAGATAGTCAAAAATTCGAAAATGTTGGTAATAAGTAACCGAATGCCAAATTGCGAGTCACCTGCTTATGTGAGCAATAGAACTAAAATATCAAATGCAATAATTATTAAAATTAAAAGATCGACAAATTTATTTGCTTACAATTAATTTTAGCTACATTATAAATTAAAAATGGGAATACCTTCAATTACATTTAATTCGCTCCAAGAAATAATATCTTAAGAACACACAAATGCGAAAACAAAGTTTAATGCAAGTTTTTATATTTCTCATTAAATTTCATCAATTTTGCATACATAACAAGAGGAAAACTTTATACGAACCAACGAAAACTTAACATAATCCAAAAATGTGAGAAAATAATTCCGAGCCATATATTAACTAGGATGATCGCTGACTGCATGTTCAAAGCTGAAAATTAGAAAACAAAAGTGAAACGGTTAATATTGTATAAGACTTTGAACCTATTTTTGGTGCGCAATTACGTTACATCTAACGATATGTCAGAAATTGGCAAAGAGTCAGAAGGCGATGCTGCATTTCTGCACCAGCGCGGCGTAATTGCAATTATGTCAAAACTAGTTGAACAAGACTCGCGCACCAACACGCGCGAAACTACCAACAAGTTGTAAACATGTAAGTCAAGAAGAAATTCAACAATTTACCAATTGACAGTAACTTACTATTAGTACTTGAACGCTCTTATTTTCTGATTCCACGGGTACTCGTGCGCTTGCTGTGAAATTAGTTCTTCTTCTGGTATACTTATAGTTCTGGTTTCTGTAATGATCAACATATTTTTCTCTCAACTCCGCTCAACAAGTCCGCTCTTGCGTAACATATTGTTAGAAGATGCGGAACAATTTCGGTTGTAAACTCAATTAATCTGGATCAAGGTATACAAGTTTAAACTGATTAATTGAATGAGGAGTGTTTGTGAAGACAATAGGAAGGAATTAATATTGTTAAGAAAATATGTTTATCGTTGGCTTTTGTGTCTGTTTATGGACGTACAGGCGAAATGTGCAAATTGCCTTGGGCTATATAAGAGTCACCTCTTCGTGATGGAATGGGTGTTACGCTGAACATCATCAAAAGTTGTGAAAGTGTTCATCTTATTAAATAATAATCGCTTAGGCGTGTGCTACAAAGAATAACTATAAAGTTTTTTCATGAGATTTTATTAATATTAACAATTTTTAATCAAGAATTAAATTATTAAAGTATATAAATATTTTATACAATTTCATCGATAATTTTATCTAATTTTATTAATTTGTAAACATAAACTTATAATTTGTGCATAAGGCAATTAATTGAAAACATATGTACAAATAATCAAAAAACACAAAATTGTTTTTTTTTTGATAATTAAACAAAGAAATAATTGTAATTATTTCGTTTTGATACCTCTAGTGCCCTCTATGATCACTGTACTGAACTAGAATAACATAATTTCAATGTAAATTATTAGAGGCCGCTGGTTGGTTTGAAACTTTATTAACTTTTACAACTAACATATTTAATTATTTTTCTTAGTAATTTCCTACCTTAAAAATACAAAGTAAATATGAAAAATCTACGTATATGTTCATGGCAAAGGTTTATCCTTTATTTATTCTTCTTATTTTGACATACATACACTAATAACTATTAATAAAAATATAAATTGTATTATGTTGTTTGTTTATGTGAAATTTATTTACGATTTTCAAGTAAGTTAGCGTCGTTTACTTTCGTTTACCTGCGCGTTCGGTAGTTGACGGTTGTGAAGCGATCCAGTCCAGCGCTTTTTGAATATTCGCCGGAATTGGTGGTGGCGTGGGAAAGTGCGCACCCACAGGCTTGAAACCACCTTCATCGTCGGCGGTGTAAGTCACCGAAATCTGATTGCCCTCCGGATCCGTATACGAGTACGAGCCTTGTGCAACGATCACGGTCGGATTTTCCGGGTCGTTGCTCGATTTTACTGAACCAGTTTCCTGCGCTTTGATGCTGTTTGCACTTTCGAAGCTGCGCACAAAAATTACGTACGTTATTAGCTAATCCAATCGAATCCAGTTAATCATATTTTTCGTTTTGTATTGCTGTTGGTCCTACCTAGATTACAACACCTACCTCCATTCATAAGCGCCATCCGGCTGCAGATCGTTCGTCTGGCTAATAATCTTGATCGGCTCGCCGGATTGTTGCGGCAGCGGAACAGCATCCGACCACGCCAGCAATCCGAGCATCAGCGCACTCACCTACAATCAGATAATCGCGCGTTGTATAAGATCAAATCGGATATCCGCCTCCTTTTTTTATTCGGCACTATAGGTGATTTACTTGGAAGATTATCATGATGAGTATCACTCTGCCAAACTGACTCCAAAACTGTTGCTGAACTGTCCAACACTACGTTCCAGAACCACGAGGAGCGTTTTTCTTGATTTTTTTCGGAGGATTAACGTGATTGTGAGCACGTGTGAAAAGCAAAGGTACGGGATGGCAACGCGACGGCGTATTTATATTGACAATTATTGCGAGGATCCCCCTCAGGAGCGGCCCCGTGCGACGCATGCATACCGGTCACGGCTGTTGTTCGGTTCGGCGCTTATCCGCGCACATCGGATAATGCATATTGTGCGATTTGCGATTACAACATTTCGCCGAGTACAATATATGATCGGCCGGTGTGAGACAATGTGCACGTACGCTTTTGCGCAGCCAACAGCATCCATCGATTGCTTGCACATCGATATTTTATGGCATGTGATTTAATTGTAGATTAAGTAGAACGCACAGTAGAAAATGCAAAGGCAAATGTTAAACCTTTCGATTTCAATTAAGCTTATTTTAACTATAACTAGCCCTAACGAACTTCCGGCAAACATTATTTTAGCATTGGATTAACAGAGCAAGATTATTACAGCGTTTTCTGTAACATTCTGAGCTTAACAAATTTACATCGCATGATTGATTGATACCGAATTTATACAATTTTTGTAAAATATATATTTTCATTTATTTTCATTTAGTTTATTATTCGCTAAAGAAATTAACAATAAAAATAAGTGTGTATTTTAATTTTAAAAAAATTAAAAATCTATAGAATTATGATTTGGCCACCCTACTCTAGAACATACCTGTAGCATTGGCATTTAGCAAATCGGAGTCGTGACTCCCAACAAACCAATAACTTATTAAATAAGTAACTTGCGACTAGGTTTGTGTGATTGCACATTCAGTAACATCAACAACGTCTCAACAATGTACAAGCGTAAACATCGCGTGAACAAAAATGTTATTATTCTTTTCCCTCGTTTATATTTCTTTATATTACTAATATATTTCTAGGATTGAGTAAGACGTTATCCACATATCACCATCCTATGAATCTGCTAATGCATTCCAGGAATGATTTAATGAATGAATTGTTTTCTCAATTAAAACAGCTCTTTCCTCGGTTCTCTACAAGGATCTTTATTCGCATTTTACGATTTACTGACATGATTCTGCTTAGAATTCGTCTGTTGGTTCATTAATATCATGATTTATTACTCTGTCACGTCTGCTTTCCTGCACATTACAATTTTCTTTCAATTTTATTTATAAGTTGCAGTCATAATTGAATATTTTTATCATGGTTCGTTGTTCGGCATACCACAAAGCTTGCAAATATGGTTAATAATAGAAAATAAACCTTCACGAAGAAAATCGTTACAAACATTACAACATATCCATAATCAATGGCATTTTACATAATTAATCACGAGGTTTTACACCTCAGCACAGGTGTGATGCATCTTATTTTTATCGAAAGAAGATCAAGGATTGCTTGAGTTTGCTTAGTTTGTAAGCAAATGTAAATTAATTAAGAAGGAGATGAATGAAAGTTGTTTGGAGGTGCTTAATGGTTTTTCCCGCTGGGAGATGACACTAAAAATGTACTTGAAACGGTAAATGCCACTTGATATCGCGTCATAATCACTTAACCAAGGACCTAGATGTGCGAGGATTACACAATTTCGCATAAAAATAATCATTCATGGTTTATTTATTTACAGAAAGTCTACACTAGATCATTATATGGCAGTGTGTAGGTTTTGTGAGTATTTTGTGTGGTTTTATGTCTTTTTGGGTGTTGAAGGTGTATTTTGTGTGCTTGGAAATTTAAGTAGTCATTTAGAACCTCTTGTTTGGCTCCTGTGGCTGTGGGTGGGCAGCGATCCAGTCAAGGGCCTTCTGGATGGCGACTGGGATTGGTGGTGGGGTTGGGAGGTTTCCCTGTGGCTGATAGCCGTTCTCATCAGCTACATAGGAGATCTGAACGGATTCACCTTCGGGAGAGGTCCACGAGAAGGAACCTTGGGCGTTCTTGGAGACCTCTTCTGGGCCCAACTGTCGGATTTGAGCAGCTTCCTGGGCTTGGATGCCATTGTCGGTTTCGTAACTATATGTTAAAAAGTTATTAATGTACTGGTTCGTTTTTAAGTTTAAGGTTTTTATTTATTTTGGTATTCATTATGGATGAAAATACGTACGCCCAATTGTAACTACCATCAGGTTGGATATCGCTTTCGGATCGGAGAATATTGGCGGCAGCATCACGACCTGCATTGGCCTTCACCAGATGGGAGACATCAGCAGCCACGATGGCAACAAGGGCAGCGGCAACAACCTACAAGAACAAAGAATGTCTAACATTTCTTGCAGATGGCTATCATCTCTTGAAGCCTAGAAAAGTTCTCCTTCGAAACTTACAAATTTGAACATTTTGGGATATTTTTGCACTAGTTCGTAAAATGGAACTGATGATGATCGTCACGTCGCATCAAGTATTTATAGTCAGAAATTAAGTAAGTCGTCACCGTCCAGTAAATCTCTCGCCGATCCCCCACACAAGCACGCACACGTACGTGCGAATTTCACACTCCACGTTCGACATACATTTGCACTACACCCAAACACAACTCAACACAAAGACGTTGAAAGCCCACCCAAAAAATTTCTAGGATGGGATACATTAATTTTCGGTTTATTCGATTGTGCTAGAATTATTTTTTATGAAAGCAGCAAGACCTCAGGCAAGGCCGGGCAGCCTGCTGAGTCTCAAGAAGTTTCTTTGTAGAACATAAGTCAATAGGACGAAAGCAAAAATAGTTTTCATTTTTTATGCAATTGATGGTAGATAAATGACGTGTTGATTGTTCTTGTATTACTTCAGATGCGCCTCGGGCAAAACCGTACATCTTAATAAACACATACAATTTGTAAAGCAGATTGTAAATCTGTTTGCAGATTGCACAAAATAGACGTAAAATTGGTTTCAGATCAAGTAATAATAGAGTAATATCGCAATCTTATAAAGTGGAAAATTATGCATTATCCTTGGAATTTATTATGATCTTGACTTTTGTAATTCTATATATATATTTGAATTCGAGAATTATTATAGCCTCAAAAATATACCAACTATACCTACCAGAGATCGTTAATTATACTTTGAGATGTTTCCAATTAGAAGGGTTTTTCAAAACCCGAAAAATTTCAAATGCGATTTCGAGTTCGTTTATTGGGATAGTAATGTAAAGTTTGTTTTTTTCCATGTAAAATTAATCAAATTCTCAATGTGTGTATCGAATAATAAAAATACTACATGAATAAATAAAACTGCATAAAAATACATAAACAGTAACAGAGCAATTTTCTTTGAAATAAATTCATAATTACAAATATTTAAATATTATTTTTAATAAACTGCAGTACATTCGTAAATTTAACCACAATAATGTTGTTGAAATAAATTGTAATGTTTCTGAACATTGCTCCGGCTCCATTGTACTGACGATTGACAGCCGATGATTAGATTTGAGAAAAGAGATACAGGGCAATCGCGACATCCTTCATAATAGTTCATATTCAAATCGATTACACATGTCGCATGTAAAATCGAAATCCGCGTTTATAATAAGAATTAAAAAAAAAAACGCGTTTATAAAGAAAACCTGGATTTTCTCAGCAATCTTCTCAGAAAACGTAATTTATTTTCTCTTCCTCTATCTTTCTCTCTTATCTTAAAGAAAAGTCTTGAGAGTTTTCGACATCTTGTGAAAAAAAAATGAAAATCGCAATTTGTATGTCAGTTTTTTGCAACGAAACCCTGGTTTCTGGTTTGGTTAGAAATCATATTAATGCTAATATATCTATATTTGTTATGTCAAAGTTTATAAGATAATCATATCATAATTCATATACTTTGAGCTGGAAATCAGATTAAAATCAAATTCAGACAATTTGAGGAAGATTTTTTATTGTACTTCATGGATAAATATTTTATAATCCCGAATGAAATTAACGTGCTGAGCAAGAATATCACGTTTAAATAGGCTGATTGGCTCTAGTTTCTAAGACATTAAATATACTAAATAATAATTTATGAATTACAATTTAAAAATAAATATAAATTTTCAATTCCATTCAATTTTCAAGACATTTACTGCAGTACATAACGTGCTTTAGTTTATTTTAACACACATATGTTATACATTAGAATCAATCAGCTGTATTAATGTGATATTCGTATTTAGCACGTCAAATTCAATTACATACTTTTATTCAAGATTAAAAGAGAAATGAATATTTGTTATACAGTGTTATGACGCACGATTTAGCATCATATTGACACAAAATGGCAAATATCTCAAGAAATAGAACTAATCAGCTTCTTTCGATAAGATATTCAGGTTTAGCACGTCAGTTTCATTCCGGATTAGACATTTCAGTATTACCCAGAGTAATGCACATTTTTACCAACTTGTTTCATTCTTCAAGTGTGAACAACAATAAAAAATATTTACTTCCTTTGTTTTTTAATACAAGAAGCTAAAATATTTGTAATTCAATTATTTATTGATGTTACAATTTAACACAAAATGGAAAATATTCAAAAAAATAAAGTTAATTAGCATTTTTCAATGATACAGTCGTGTTCAGCTCGTCAATTTCATTCAGGTTTGTGAAGTAATTTCAGTAGCGCCCAGTGTAATGTACATTTTGAATAACTTGTCTCTTTCTATAGGTTGACCGCAACAATAAAAAAGTATTTACTACTTTTTTATAATTGACAAAGCTAAAATATCAGTAATCCCATTATTTATTGTTTGATTAATCGATATATCTATATCTAAATGTCACCAGTTTTACTGCAATTAAGATTCCAGTGGATCTCTACGCAGCTTCTTCACTGAAGATTCAAGGTCGTCATGTATACCTTCAAAAGTGAAACTTATGTAACAGTTAAATCAATATCAAGCGACTATTTTTTACTCGATCAGCAAATATTCGCGGTAGCACGAGATGCTCACGTGGACTTATTACGCTGCGTGGTGATGTTCCAATCTCTAGTTTATAATTACCATTAATGGAATTCCGCTATTAACATTGTAAAAAGTGCCAGAGACTCCTGTATATGGAAGTCAAGGTTAGTCTTTTGCTTTTACGACTAAGATGCGTTTTTATTTGCACATTTCTACGGAGCCACAGAATTACATAGACAGTTGTTTTATGCCAGAGCTATTAAGCTACTGTAGGCAACTAGTTGAACATCATAATGGGTGGTCTAACATAAATGTCTATTTGTAGGAAAATACTGATACAATTACAACAACATATATTTATATTATTATGGCATTTATTTATTTAATCAATATGGGTCCATTTAACAATTGCAGGAAGCGATTTAGAACTTTTTGCCTTCTGGTTGTGGGTGGGCAGCAATCCAGTCCAAAGCCTTTTGGATGGCAGCTGGAATTGGTGGTGGGGTTGGGGCAACTGGAAGATGAGCAGCTTCTGGTTGGAATCCGTGCTCGTTGGCGATGTAGTTCACAGAGTATTTGGTGCCATCAGGGGCGGTGTAGGTGAAAGATCCAGTGGCTTCTTGAGCCTCGGTGTCCTTGTTTCCGGCATTCTTCAACACTCCTTGTTCCTGGACGGAGATACCATGGGCGGTTTCGAACGAATGCTGATAGGAGCCGTCAAAGCTCACTTCAGCGTCCTGCTTGAGGATCGCGATTGGTTCCTCAGCAGCATGGCATGCAGCCACGAACAAAGCGACGAAAATCAGCTGAGAACAGAATAAATCATTATTACTTATTCTTCTTAATACCATTTCCAAAAGTACTTACAAATTTCATTTTGGTAGTTGTCGTTTGTATCGATGTACATAAGATACTGAAGATTGTTTGGTTATCTCTGCGCTTTTATACAACTATATGGAAATAATACCCGAATTACAATCAATGCATTGCAGTTGCTAAGAGTGGCATCAAGTGGATTTGCATAATTTGTCAAATTTTGTTTGTCTGAAACGTCCTTGACAACTCTGACAACGTGGACAAGTCGCATCTTCTAACATTTATCATTATTTATGTGCCTCCTTCCTTTTTATTGCAAATTTGCAAAGATTTAAAGATGCTTTGTGGTTTACTAGTTGTTTGTATTTAGTATATAGATAAATTCATGAATTTATTATTTAACGATGTAGTTGATTTAAATTGTTCGTATATTACTATAAAAAGGCATTGGTTAAGTTAAGTATGATATATAAACATAATTAATTACAAATATTTCCAGCAGTGTACATAGGTCCCGTGAGGTGTCTCAGCGGTCTGTAGTTCCGAAATCTAACCGAAGTTTATGTAGATTAATTTCGAACAATTCTTAGTCTAAAAATACATACATTTTCTATTTATTTAAAATTTGCAAATACTTGAAGATGCTTAGAGGTTTACCAGTTGTTTGAATTTAGTATAACATTTATTATGAATTTTATGGAATTCTAGTATGTTATTGAAACCTAATACCTGGGGGGGCACAAATTACAAACACTCATGAAAGGCCGCATAAAGTCCGTCAGACAGCGAGATGGACCCTCAAAATAGCTGGTGTTCTGCACAAGATAATCTGGAGGAACAACGATCTATTGCAGTAGGGCAAAGTGAGGGTATACAAAACTGCAGTGCAGAAAGCATTGTTGCCAAGCAAATTGCTTGCTCTACCGAGATGAGGACACTAAGAGTGGTGGACACGAAGAGCAGTGGAGTCATATTAATATCCAAAAACCGGAGAAGCCCTCGCTATCCAGGAGGTAGTAAGATGAATGAGGGAGAAAAAGAGAGAGAGAGAGAGAGATTCGGCGGCATTGGAATTCGCACATTGACCGAATGAACTCCGATCGCACCGTGCACTGGGAAAAGGGCACTATCCCCAACAAACAAAGGCCCTGGTCCATCTATCCAGACGCTGGAGAGATTCCAGGAATTCCACCTCTCAAGAAACATAAATTAATTTTAATAAGTTGATTTAGTTACAGGTGATTTCACACATTTCATCCAACATTTATCCTTTCATTTCACATGTTCTCCAAAGATCCATTTCGAATCATCTACGTATTACCAATATCTAGGGTCTAACGACATCTCACTGTTATCTAAACACAATATGTTAAATTTTACTGCAATTGGACCTAATAAGTTAAATCACTAGTAAATTGTGATAAGTTCCGATGAATTAGTTCCATAGTATTTATTATTTTGGCAGGTTTTCTCCGCCTAATCCAATCGACGCAACCAACTCCGACCCTATTTCCGTCCCGTATACCTTCCGAGTATTCGTTTTCGTTAGTGATGATTTTCATTTCCAACCACCTCGTTTTGTGCCTTAAATGCTACTATTAAACAAATCAAGTTTCAAAGAAGTAAAATAAATGCCCAATTTGTGGAATATATGTATTTTAAAATTTGTGAAATTATACAGTGTATGGCTAGAAGTTATTACAATTTTATCCCCTAATCGCTATCACAGTTGACTTAGTTCCTGCCTGGCTTCTGAGCTGGTTCAGGATGAGCAGCGATCCAGTCAAGAGCACGAGCAATAGCAGCTGGGATTGGTGGTGGAGTTGGAGCAACTGGCAGATGGGCACCCTGTGGCTGGAATCCATTTTCGTTGGCCACGTAGGTGATGGAGATGGGAGTACCATCAGGGGCGGTGTACTTGAAAGTTCCCTGCACTTCCTCAGCCTCGGCATCTTTGTTACCAGCGTTCTTCAACACACCCTGCTCCTGAACACTAATGCCATCGCCGGTTTCGTAGTTATGCTGGTAGCTACCATCAAAGTTCACCTCAGCATTCTGGGCAAGGATTGGAACTGGCTCATTGATGGCGGCAGCAGAGGCAACGGCGCACAAGGCGGACAATAGAATCTGCAACATAAATTATAAATAAATTGTTAAGTAACTGCATTGGTAACAAATTTAAGGAGAGTTTAGTGAACTTACGATGAATTTCATTTTGTTTAATGTTGAACAACTCAAAGTTGAATTCAATGTGATTTGGCTAGGTCCAATACGCGCTATTTATTATTGAATATCCCTACTCAAAAATTGAATGTAGGTTTAATACATTAAAATTAATATATACGCGTTTAACTCGAAATAATATTTTACAAGACAAGTGTCTTCTTTGTAGCACGCGGCAAGGACAGAATAAATCAAGTAGTATATGTCACCTAGTGTTATTTATCGAGTAAACTTTATTAGAGTCTCGTTAAAGAAGTTTAACTATGACGCTCTTCGACGAATTATTATAATTCATCAAAAGACATATGTAGCGTGTAATTGATTAAGTCCAAACTAGAATATACTGGAATTGATTGCATATGTTCTTTCGCATAAAGGTTAACCTCCAAAGGAACAAATAACTAGAATATACCAAATAGAAGTAAGCGATTTTATGGTTTTGCCACACAACATGTATCTGCAAATTTGAACTATAGTCACGTCCGGTAGAAAACGAAAGATTTGACGGCCTTCGACTGAACCAGCCCATTCCCACTGTCATTCCGCCATTGTCATCCTCTCCTCGTAGTCCACACCCTACGTAGTCATTCGGGCCCTTAGGTGTCAGGGTATCGTGCTCATTAATACCTGCATGGCTTCGGTGAATACAGTTCGGCAGATCGGCAAACACGCGTAAAGCGCAATCATTCATCTGTACCCTACTAGTGTTTGTCTTAACATACTCAACCTACACACGCATGCCGTACAAGGCACAAGCACTGAACCGCCCATTGTAGATGGTCAAAACAGTCCGCCTATTCTGTCCTCGTCATTCGAAGTACTGCGGCAACTGTGGAGAAACATTGTTTTCAGTGAAAATATGCACACCAAACGTGTGTCAGCCATTGCCGCCGCTGCCAGAAGTTGAATTCATAAATTTGTGATGAGTGCGTATTTGCACTTGATTTTCTTTTCATATTTAGAAAGCTACGTAGTGATCACGTCAACAGCGGATTGTATGTTTATAAACTAACAAGACTCGTTATTTTATGGTCATCATAAATTAAATTGCGCTTCTGTTACCTTCTCTTCTAACTCTTTACAAGATAACTCCACATTTTCTACCTTATTTAAACACAGTTTACAGATCTAGCATTCAATAAAAGGAAAACCATATTTTTAAAGAGCATATTTATTCTAATAATTTTTGTCAATCAACAATTTAAATTCATTTCCTATAATCATTATCACAGCCCAAATCTCAAAACCATTTAGTGCTTGATAGCTGGTTCTGGATGGGCAGCAATCCAGTCAAGAGCACGAGCAATAGCAGCTGGGATTGGTGGTGGAGTTGGAGCAACTGGCAGATGGGCACCCTGTGGCTGGAATCCATTTTCGTTAGCCACGTAGGTGATGGAGATAGGAGTGCCATCAGGGGCGGTGTACTTGAAAGTTCCCTGCACTTCCTCTGCTTCGGCATCCTTGACACCAGCGTTCTTCAGAACACCTTGCTCCTGAACGCTGATACCATCACCGGTCTCAAAGTTATGCTGGTAGCTGCCATCAAAGTTCACCTCGGCATTCTGGGAGAGAATCGGAACTGGCTCATTGATGGCGGCAGCAGTGGCAACAGCGCACAAGGCGGACAAAACAATCTATAAATACAAATTAAATTAAACTACTTCTTTATCTACTTATGATTAAATAATTTGGTATGGTTATACTAAATCATGCTTACCAGGAATTTCATTTTGTTGAATGTTGAATGATCAAGAATCAAATTCAATGTGATTGTTAACTATCGAAACTCCGTATTTATTATGGGTTGGTCCTGCCTAAAATTTGTATAGGTATCAGTGAAATTATTGAGAAAAAAAAAGAACAAAAAAGAAGTCGAAGAGAGGTGCGAATAACATCTTTAAAGTTCATGTCAAGCTCTTCTTTTAACTTGTCTCCACACAAGGACGGCATTAATTATTGTTGTGAAATGCCTACTGCTTCTTAATATGAATAAAATTGTCTAAGATAAGTTATATAGTCTTTTAAATATCTATAAGATGGTAATAGATATTCAAAATACTGGTTTAGATTATTTTTCAAGGTTTCGTTTTTAGTAATTCAAGAATTCAAGCGTTAAATTATAATTAATTTTCTGAATTATAATATACGATACAAACTGGAAGATATAATCATAAAACAGGACGTTAAATTTACAAGATATATTTGGTATATCTATTATTTCTTCACAGAGAGTAGCCATCTGTACGGAGAACAATAAAACGAGCGCGGTCGACTACAGATTCCAATACTGCTTTATATATTCAATTTTCCATGCCGTAGGTGCTTCTGGAGGAACAGGAACCTAAAACCACGCCACCTTCTGTTCAATCTCATAACTAGTTACCCATTAACTAGTTGTAGGCACAAATTGGTCCGGAAATCAGATTCGGAGAGGAAGATTATAATGTCACGGTGGGTCATACTTTTCTCCACTGCAACAACTGGTCCGCAACCAGACATTACCTAGAAACCAAGATTGACAAACGAATCGTGGAAGATACAATAATGGAAATCATCGAGCAGAAGTTATCAGTATCATTTCAGTTGAGCCTAGGTCCTGATTAGTTATACTTCAGTTACCTCTTACATGAAATAAAAATAAAAGCGGTGCGTTACTTTAGGAATGACTTCAATCTCCCCTTCTTCTTCTTTATTGGACCCCTCATAGTTTTTCATCAAAAGTTTCAGATATATTTATTAATTTTTACTATCAATATTTAATGACTGTATGAAGAACGAATTTCAGGTCTTGGACGGTTCATTGACTATGAGTCCTACATTTAAGATATGACAATAAATTCATAATGTAAAAACCACGTGGACGTATTCTGTGATGTAGAGGAGGCAGCCATATGAGAAAAAAATCCTGTTAACATTCCGAGATCACCAACACTTTAATTGGACTAAAACAAGGATGCCTAACGACCTATGCCGAAATACCCAATTTTAGTAAATACATGACTAAAACTGAATATGGTTTATGAACTACTCTGTAATTCCTTTATTAATCCGAAACAGCCAACGCCCCTAGCACTGCGACCAAGCTTTACATATTACAGATGGACCAATTTCACTTACTCAAAGACTAGAATCGCCTTGCGGACTCACTCCTGAATTCAGTAGGTCCTAGCTGCATACGCCTAGCTGGGATATTCTTTCATTTTTTTTGGAATTCACAAGTGCAGAGTAAGTAATCGGTCTTTACTACTTCTGATTTGCATAGTCCGCAACATGTGATGTCGCTGTTGCCCATTTTGGATTGATGCGCCTATGAATGTTGCGCCCTTTTCAGCTTTACAATTTCTTGGGTTCCAGGTCCAGGAATGTCGTGGTGTCTCAAATTAATTTGTTACTCTAGTATGTCACAATACTTTACGACCAGTAAGAGTTAACTATAGAAATAAATAAAAACCAAAAACAAAATGTATTAATATAACAAACCATAGTTATTTTACTCTATTGCCCTGAAGATTGATTCAACCTTAAAACATAATAATACCTATACATTAACAATAAGAAAACATAAAACAATAAATTTAATATTCTGCATAATTTTATTAATGACTCATTTCACAATTCTACTAGTATACAGGACATTACACATGGCGTTGCTCAACAA
Source organism: Mimaenictus wilsoni (assembly GCA_027575185.1). Taxonomy (NCBI): domain Eukaryota; kingdom Metazoa; phylum Arthropoda; class Insecta; order Coleoptera; family Staphylinidae; genus Mimaenictus; species Mimaenictus wilsoni. The sequence goes on along the minus strand of JAODAC010083062.1, from coordinate 15,874 downwards.
TCATATCACAGTTTGGAAAATTATAATCTCTTTAGTTCCTGCCTGGCTTCTGAGCTGGTTCAGGATGAGCAGCGATCCAGTCCAGAGCACGAGCGATAGCAGCTGGGATTGGTGGCGGAGTTGGAGCAACTGGCAGATGGGCACCCTGTGGCTGGAATCCATTTTCGTTGGCCACGTAGGAGATAGAGATGGGTGTGCCATCTGGGGCGGTGTACTTGAAAGCGCCCTGCACTTCTTCAGCCTCGGCGTCCTTGTTACCAGCGTTCTTCAACACACCCTGCTCCTGAACGCTAATGCCATCGCCAGTCTCGTAGTTATGCTGGTAACTACCGTCAAAGTTCAACTCAGCATTCTGGGCGAGGATTGGGATCGGCTCATTTGGGCCGGCAGCAGCGGCAATCGCGCACATAGCGGAGAGAACAATCTACAAATATGAATACGAATGCGATTCAGAAGTGAAGCATTATTTATCAATTGTTAATAAATGTTATACATGTTATCCAATTGTTCAGATGGTTCTACTTACAAGGAATTTCATTTTGAATGTTGAATGAGCAAGCGTCACATTCAATATGTTTTTGTTGAACGAAATCGGCGGTATTTATTACCAGATGGCCCTACCCAATACTTGCGTATTGAATAGAATTGGGGGAAGTGTAAAGTAGTGCTTAATATTCATAAAAAAATATTGGTGACTTCTTCCATTCCATCGAGCAAGGACACTTACAAAAGCCAACAATAAATCAATGAAATTCTAGACGTTCTCACCATGAAATGTAACAATTACCAATCAAGCAATCTTCAGTTGCAGTATCCTAGTTGTTAATGCAGTTAATTAAGATTTTCTTCATTTTATGTATTTCTATGTTTATCGAAAGAATGTATATTGTCTGGTGAGTTCAATCTACGTACAGGCGAGGAGATTACTCGTCCACGGTCTTTGGCTGACATTTACGACGGCACCGTCTCTTCTTCGCAAGAGAGAATGTCGAATGCGTAAAATGTTTAAATGTTCGCCAACGAAGTCACATTTCGATGCCCAGTAACAAGCAAAAACTAGTAAAAATACCGCAAACATGCATATTTTGCATAAGAATAAATTTCATTTTTTATTATTTTATTTCTAATTTATTTTGCTGCTGCTTAAAATCGAGAAGAAAAGTTACAATAGCTATGAAGTATCCTAGTTGTTATGAAGAGAAAGTGATTGTTACCGAAAAGTATAAAAAGGCCCAGCCCACGTAAAAGTGGGTTTATTGTAAGATAAGTAGCAATATTGGACAGAACAGCGCATTTTTTCGGGTTGGTTTGGCAACATTTAAATGTTAGCGCATGTAAGCAGCGATTGCATTCACAGTCTAATCACCATAATCACAATCAATGATGATGGTTTAACATACGTAAAACAGGATTTGGATTGGTGTGAATGTGTAAATCCAGAAATCGTTTATAGCAGACGTATAGTTCAGGTGAATTCCAGTGTATGTATTGGAAATTGCTCAATTTGAGAGCATTTCGTAAATTTTCTTTTCAGTTTCATTTTTTCTTGGAATTTGCTTTATTTTCCCTTCAATTGCTTGAGTTATGAATTTAAGGAACTAAATCTTTTGCCAATTTTGCTTAAACTAAGATACAGAAGAAACAAATCCAAATGAAAGAAAATTAAAACTTATTATCTTCTGATTTCCAGAAATAATTTAAGTTACAAGTCTATTGAATTCCATTGAGTAATTATAAAAAGTCAACCATTTTGAAACAATTTAACCAAACTTAATCAAGAGATGTTTACATTCTCGAACGCACTACTACCATCATATTGTCTTGAAGTGTGACCGCAGCGAAGCTTCCTTTGACATCAATATGAACAAATAATCATTGGTAGGCGATTTTTAGGATGTTAATCACGAATTGTAATAGTTATTAGGAGAAAATTATGAATTCCTCCGACAGGACTTTAAACTGCAATCCCCGTATGTCATATACAGTGTGTTACCAACTACACTTTTTCTAATTTTTCGAACTATCTAGATTTACGCTTAGGAACAGAATGCAATAAAATGAAATTAAAATAACTTTTTTATTATTAGTAAAATAGTCAACCCTAACGTCTTACTCCAACTTATTCGCTCCTGTTTTCAAGAAATAATTTTAGTATTGTTCAGTTCTATATTATTCCATTGAGAAGTAATGAAAACGAACTTAATTTGTCATAGCCTAATCGAGCCCAACCCTAATCAAAGGAGTCATAAACTAAAATTCCAAACATTTTCTTAAATTAACTAAATTTAATCAAACTCAATTTCATATATCTAATAAAATATAATCCAATGCAAAATCGAGTGAACTCGTTAAGGCTAAACAAAAAAGAGCCCCGATTTCATCCAACCAAGCCTATTCCACATCATGAGAACCATTTACTACAATTCCAAATGCAATAAACGAACGCAGTCATTATATAAGAACGTAATGATTATGCATTTACACCAAATGACCTTGAAAGAAGAAGAGCTGAAGAGAACAATGCGCGATTATTGTCGGGCGGTAGATGGAATTCGCTGTTTCTACGACTTGACTTTGCGCGCCAATTTTTTCGCTCGACGTGCAGGCTGACGTGTGCGCATGTGCATGTGCATGCGCATGCGCATGATATTTACGAGTCGTGCCGCTGAATGATTATTTAAACATAAAATCGCGTTTATTCAGCGATTGTTTTCGCCAAACGTGCGCGGGTGAATTCAAGTGAATTCCATGTTCGTTGGCCAACCGGGCGGGCGACACTAAACAATGCTCGCCCATTTCCACAATGGAATTAAATGGTTTTCAGGCGCATATTGAGGCTATGCCTTGCTTCGATTAATTTTGTAGCACGGTTGGCTCACAATCGCCGAGGGTATGAAGCAGCGGATAGGTCAATCGGCGTTGGCGACTGAGACGGGCTGGGAAAGAAAGCGCGATTAACATTTAACCTGTCATAAATTTACAATATTACGCTGGCCAATTAAACGCAACGCGTCTCAATTCACTTGAACGTGTGACATGCGCATGAAATTACAATATTTGATAGAATTGCACAACGTTATACATCATAGGTATCAGTTTCGTAAATTTCAGGTCAGAAATGTATTCTAAGAGGATAAGAAAGTTTAAAGATATGCAACTCTTCTTTTTTATGAAAATCCTAAATTAAGAAAAACAGGTGATCAGTTTCAAATATTCTACTTCCTTATTATTCTATTAAGATCGAACAAAAAATGGATGCGAAACATTTTACTTTTGTTGGCAAGACATAATTAATGGTGTTTTAAATTTTTTGTATAGATATAAATCGATTCTGTTAATCGTCAATATAAATATGTAAATGTTAAAAGTTAAAAAGTTTTTTTATTGATCGACTATCGATTCATTGTAATCATTAACCGGAGAGAACATCAGCAAAATAGGTTATAATGTCGCTATAAAATATAATACCATAGGTCATCAATTGCATGTATATTCTTAACATTGCATTAGCATAAACTGCTTATTGCTTTATTTATTAAAGCAAACACTTAAGACACTTATGTCTTGCATTGCGGATATAACATTTTCGATTTGCGGTTAAATTTGAAGGTATATAAAGGTTATATAAAGAGGTTGCATAATTACTAATCAATTTAAGAATTGTCATCTTGTTGAATTGCATAAGTTTGCTGTCGGTTTTGCTTGTAGATTTGACTGTTAAATTCCTTCGTTGACCGCTGTAAAGGTTGAGGATGCGTCAAGAAGCAACAATTCCAATTCTAACGTATTCAATTTTGTTGTTAATTGCTATAGTTGGTGCTTATAGGAATTATGCAGTGATGTAGTTTGCGAAGAAGTGTGCATATTCCGCTCGATGATGATTTGCTTGGGAAATCTAATTTTTGAGGTAGGGCTGTGGTGGTGATGCAGCAGATATAAATAACAGCGTTCCCCACTGACGCATCATCAGTCTTCTTTGCAAGTGACTTGAGCAAATTCTAAAACCAAGATGAACTCATTGGTGAGTATAGTTAAACTATCAAACTTCTACACCATTAATTTATCATCGATTTTTTTATTAACAATGCATGCCTTTTTAGATTATTTTATTTGCCATTGTTGGCTGTGCCTTGGCCCAATACCGTGGGCAAGCTTCCGGCGGCGGTGGTCCAGCCCCAAATGCTCAAATCCTCCGTCAGGACTCTGATATCAATCCGGATGGATCTTATCAATGGAGGTAGGCCTATTTTTGGAGTGCCCTCAATAGGATTAATTGATTTATGCGTTTTTAAAATAGCTATGAAACCGATAATGGCATTTCGGCCCAAGAGAATGGTAGCCCAAAGGTACAAGGACCTGAAGGTCCAGCCGTAGCTGCCCAGGGCTCATTCCAGTACACAGCTCCAGATGGTACCCCAATTAGTATCCAATACACCGCTGATGAGAACGGCTTCCAGCCACAGGGTGCGCATCTGCCAGTTGCTCCCGAGATTCCCCCAGCGATCGCTAGGGCTCTGGAGTGGATCGCTGCCCATCCACAAGCCGATGAAGGACGTCCAGCCCCAGGTGGCCGACGCTTCTAAGAAGTCTCAAGGGCTAAATCTCAAATCAACTGGTTATGATGCTGATGCTTCCTTGAACAATTGAACATGTGATGAGATATTCACTTGGAATTTGATCTACGCTGCAAACAAAAAACATATATTTTCTTACATAAAACCTGCTATGAATGCATAAATGCAATGTAAATATCCGACGTGTCACTGTTTTATTATTTTAATTCTTATTTTCTTTTTTTAATAAAATACGTGATTGAAATTGTTTCGCTCATTTTTTTGTCATTGATTGTAGTTGTATAACGCTAATATTGTAAGATTGTCTGAGGAATATGTAATTTTTAATGGAGAGACATTTAAATGTTAAATTCACAGGTTTATCTCGCGAAGATCGAGTGGGTGCGTGCGATTCGGTACACTATTATTTATATTTGCCCCAGCGCGCGTGCATTACGAGATCATCGCGGCTAATCGCAAACACCTGCGTAAAATGTTAGTTGCGATCATGTCTTTTTGTCGATGGTTCTTGCTTAACTATAATTAGTTTAACACGATTTGAATGCGCATTTCAAATTTCAATTAAAGAGCCCACGCATGGTAGGCTATACCATAAACAGGTAGACACATTTATTCATCTGTCACTCTGTTAAAGCAAATACCAAAAACTATTCATGTGCTCATATGTGACAGGTAATTGGAATTGATCTTCATTCGAACTACTTTACAATAAATTATCAGGAATTTAAGAATCGTACTCAACCCAGGAGACTTCAGGAATTTAAAACTTGGACTGAAATCTACACTATGCGTCAAATTTTGAGATATTAATGACATGATAAAGATCAGTTAGGTCAAGTGGGTCAGAGCCCACTTCAGAATATACTCAACAATATTTATTGCACCATTTTCTACCACATTTCTAAATTAGCTAGAAAGAAAATGGAAGAGGAAGAAATGTTTAACATGTTTCTCTCAACAAGATCGAGAAAAATAAACAACCCATATCTGCTCTTCGAATATCTTTATTTAAATCAACAGTATTGTAATAATAAATAACTGAACCAACTCCCTCAGCCTTATAACAAAGCATTTAGAAGTCATAACTTCCTTGCAATCCTACGTAATAGTTAGGCTTGGAAGTACCCCATGGGCCGCCATATTGCCGCTCGTAATCCCCAGTAACACCAATCCTCCCACGTTTATCCTGAGTCTGAAGAAAGTTATAGGTACCGGAAGCTTTCAAGTTGGTACCATAACCACGTGTGTTCTCTGCATTAACTTGGAAATTGCTGCCTGTTGGTTTATGAAGGTATTCAGCACCCTGGCCAGTAGTGAGAGGTCCCTTGGGAGCAAAATCCCTACTGGCATAGGCATTGGCAGACAGTTGATGCTTGTCATTGTCAATGAAGGTATATTTCTGACCAAGACCAACATGTTGGTTACTGATGTCATAGGTAGTTTCTCGCTGAGGCTCAGGAGACCTATGGAAATCATTATTTCTCGATTATTTAAATTTTGTCGTATTTTAAGAGGTATTTACCTTCTATGTCTTTGTAAAATAGCATTGTTGGAAGATTCCGAATCAGATTCAATTGGGACTAAGAAGTATTGGTTGCCATTTTGGTCCTGAACTAATGGCACAGCGTCGGCTTGAACAATTGCAAGAGTTGCAAATGCAAGAACTACGTTGATGGTATACATATTTAGATTTTTTACGCACTTGTTGCTTGGAGTCGTTTCACTGTTCAGAATGAACTGATGATGTTATACGAGAGTTGATATTTATACAAATTGAGAAGTCATATGCTAACTGTAATGAGTGTATGTAAAGCACAGCATCTTGGTGTTATCTCGTGACTGGTTTTGATAAAGATTGTACTTCCCAATATACATGATATTACGAGATGTAAGAATTTGTTATTTATAATACTCTTAATGAATGGCTAATTTTTGATATTACTATATTCTAGGATTTATGTGTTATGTTAAGCGGCCCTTCGCAATGCCAACTTCGGGCTTCGAGCTTCTATCCCTAACATTGCCTATCATTGCATTTTAAAACGAAATAGTTTGATCTTCAAGTAACTTCCTCTCCTTTTAAATATATTAGTCTGACAAGTGTAGATTTCGAAGCTGGTTCTTAGTTTATACGTCTCCGTAAAGTTTGACCAAAAAATGCTTCCAATGGGCAAATTACAATATTCGCTTTACTGATTTTATGCAGGTGGGACTCGTGCTTCTTTCAAGAACAAGGCCCTTACTCTTGATTTGAATATTAACTTCGGTAGTAACTGAAATGGATATTCCATTTTCTCTTCAGGTGTTGTCTTTGCAATTTTTTCGTTTAATTTTATCGAGCATTTGCTGCTATGGTCTATTCAATTCTTTTCAATGAATTAGTCCAATGGGAGGCAAACATTAGTGATAATAAGAAGATTTCATTCTGTATTCATCGCCAACTCGGGACTCTGCAAACAGCAGTCACTGAACATACCGCTAGGCTATTTGGTTGCGCTGTCTCTGCAATTAAAATCCACAATAATTATGTGATTAGAACAAAGAATAATTTAGTGAAACAGAATTAGAATTAATTATCGTAATAATGTTAAATCTATATAGTTACAGTTAAATATAACATAGATATATGCAACTGTGTACACTGCTAATTCTACTTGCACACATATAACTCGCATTAATCGGATTGTACTTCCCAGTGAACTGCAGCATCATCAAATACGTGATGAATCCCAGGCAAACTGTAAACATTAACAGTACGCTGGCAATTATCATTACTGATCAACGCCTGCTTATTATGTTTATGTTGTAATAAAATAAACCATAACGTTATTCCCAGATAACTTTTCTATCTAACTAGGGATTTTACTACACGAATTCATTATGTTATATTTTCTCTTGCCTTTTTGAATAAATACCGAACGTGGTTGTACAACTTCATCAGTTCAACCTGACTAACTGAAGTAAAATCAAGTCTTTATTCTCTTCATACTTTCGTTGTACAATTACAAAATGAGTTACATGAAGTTGATAATTCTTGCAATTGCAGTTATTGCAATTGTCCAAAGTACTGCCCAAGAACTTGTTGAAGATGTACATGGCAATGCCTATTACTTGCTACCACTCAAAGCAACCGAAGAAATAAGTCAGCATAGATCAAGGAGGTACGTTGCAACTCATTTTCCTGCAAACTTTACTTAAATTAATTTTAAATATTTATAGGTCTCCTGAACCACAACGTGAGACCACTTATGACTTGGGTGTTAAACATGCCGGTCTTGGCCAGAAGTATACATTCGTAGACAACGATAAACATCAGTTTTCGGCGAATGCCTATGCCAGCCGTGACTTCGCCCCTAAAGGTCCTCTAACTACTGGTCAGGGTGCTGAATATCTTCATAAACCATCCGGTAGCAACTTCCAGATCAATGCTGAAAATACTCGAGGATATGGTACTGATGTTACTGCTTCAGGAGCTTACAACTTCTTCCAGACTCAAGATAAACGTGGAAAGGTCGGAGTCTCTGGAGATTATCAACGTCAATTCGGCGGTCCCTTCGGTACATCTAAGCCTAACTATAGCGTGTGGCTTAAGGGACGTTATGATTTCTAATTTATATTAGTTTTAAAACGACGGTTTATATGTAACTCTGATGAAATTTGAAGTATGTTAAATTATTATGTTCCTACTATGAATCTTTTGTGTGCCTTTTAGAATTTGACGAAATAAAATACTTTAAAATTAAAATATATTCAATCATTTTCAATTCGGTTATAAATTTAACATTTTTCCAATGGGGGCTATATTTCAGATCCAATCATGTCCAATCACTGAAAGTGAATACTTTTTATAAAGTTCCCAAGATATTTTTTGGATGTTAAATAATATAATGTAATAATTCCATAATATTATGTCTTTATTTGTGTATTATTATGATTTCACGCCCTTAAATAAACTTTTTTATGCATCCAAGACACTTCTGTTCTATTGAAAATGTATAACAATTATTTGTTAGACTGCACAGTACATACACAATCCTTTATTATTAATAATTACTTGATATCGGAGTAAAATTAGCAATACCCTTTCATGTAATATAGTGATTCAGAACATGTTTAACTATTCCAAAATTTCTGGGCACACTAACCAGGAGAGTGTTTCAGTTGTCCAACACGGATTTGAATCAATTTTTTTGTACGTGTAGTACATCTATAGAAATAAATTGTGTTATAAATTGTGTTTACGCCGTTTAGAGTCGTTTTCCAAATAAGAAAATTTAAAGTTTGGTATATATTGCTTTAACGTCATTCGCTGTATGAATTACGTGGCAAACCGTCAACACGCCGACATGTAGACCGACCTTGACGCGCTTGACGCGAGTACACGCGCGAAGGTACAGCGATTGCTGCTGTTAATGGAATATATTCCAAACTTTGAAATTTTTTTTCGGCAAATGACTCAAAATGACATAAAATCCCGTTAACACAATTTCTTTCTATATATGTACTACACGTACAAAAAGTTTCATTCAATTTGGTGTTGGACAATTGGAACACTCTCCTTGTAAGAAGAAAATTTGACCATACTCTTAAGAGGGAATCCTCCTTTCTAGAATAATTTATTCTACTCTACTTGGGTAGTGGGATACCTTAGGATTTTAAAACGCAATCCATTTGGAATGTTGGGCGGACCATTAGACAACAGAAATATATTGGAAGGGACGCGGCTTACTCATCCCTGTTTTATTATATATCAGAAATTTGGAGGGGTACTTTCAGAATTTCGTGGTTCTTTGGTCACTTTATTATTAACTACAAAAACTTACTAATGCTCAAAATTATTACCGTTGGAATTTTCACAACATTGGAATTTTCTGCACAGAATGGAAGAATGACAATCCTGATGGAGCTCACAAGATTTTTTAGAGAACATTGCAAGCTTAACATTTGAAAATTATCTAACATTTAATTTTTTTTTGAAAAATACTAATTGTTTACGAAATACATACATGTGGAATATTTATCAGATTGTAATTCCCCACGCACAGCAGCATAACCATATTAACTAACATTCATATGCTTTGCTTTTATCAGTAATTACTTTAACACCAGAGAATTATCACAGATTACAATCCTCTCAGAAACGGGACTTTACTTTCAGCTCTCCTATTAATGAGACAGGCTCATTAAAACTTGTATAAATATCAAACAAAATTCTGAATATTCATCAGTTCAATCTGTTCTATTCAAGTGAATCCACACTTATCCCTTATACATTTAATAAAATCTAATCAATAATGGCTTACATGAACCTTCTAATTCTTGCAATTGCTGCTATTGTAGTGGTTCAAAGTACTGCCCAAGAAATTGTTGCCGACGTCCATGGCAATGGATACTACCTGATACCAATTGAATCATCTGAGAAAATAAGTCCGCACAGAGCAAGGAGGTACGTTAGAACTTATTTTCTCGTAAGACCTAAGCTCATTTAATGAAAATTAACAGATCTCCAGAACCCCAACGTGATACTACTTATGACTTGGGTGTTAAACATGCCGGTCTTGGACAGAAGTACACTTTCGTGGACAACGATAAACATCAGTTTTCGGCGAATGCCTATGCCAGCCGTGACTTCGCCCCTAAAGGTCCTCTAACTACTGGCCAGGGTGCTGAATATCTTCACAAACCTTCCGGAAGCAACTTCCAGATCAATGCTGAAAATACTCGAGGTTATGGTACTGATGTTACTGCTTCAGGAGCTTACAACTTCTTCCAGACTCAAGATAAACGTGGAAAGGTTGGAGTCTCTGGAGACTATCAACGTCAGTTTGGAGGACCCTTTGGCACATCTAAGCCCAACTATAGTGTTTGGCTTAAAGGACGTTATGATTTCTAAATCAACTAAATTATTTAATTTCCAACTTCCAGACGTTTATAATGAAAAACACTTTTCACAATTTGCTCAAATATATTAATATTTCTTAAGTCAGTAGTAAATAATTGGGTCCAACATGATTCCCTAGTAATTATAAATATGTGACATTTACGATGAATGAAGAATTGGTTATATATTGGCAGAAGTTCCTTTAAAATTTACCACGAGGTCCAGGTCTAGGAAGATTCAAACTCTTTAAGATTTCCTCTGGGATTGGTGGTGGTGTTGGTAGGTGATTCCCCTGAGCAACAAAGCCATTTTCGTCTGCTGTGTACATTACACTGTAAACTTTATTATCTGGTCCAGTGTATTTGAAGAATCCCTTAGCTCGCATAGCTTCCAAATTGTTTCCTTTATTTGCGATCTTTCCCGATTCCTCTGCTTGGATTCCATTTTCCGTTTCAAAGCTATTAAAAGATACAAATTTTGATCTCAGATATGATATGTAACCATATAAAACTTACTCCCAGTGATATCCATCTCCTCCAACATCAGCGTTTTGTTTAATTATATGCGCATTCGATTCATCGTAACGATTCTGTGTGTATTTGGAAAATCTAAGAGCTGAATGTGTCGTCTTTGGATTGAAGGAGGTTTCAGATGCACTATTTCCAAAATAATTTGACCCACTATGCTGAATTGGAGACTTTTTGAAGAATTCTACGTCCTTAACACCCTGCAGTGGTTTCCTATGTAGAATTTTAGAAAGTGGAGATACTGTGGAGGCTAGAAATTGATCATCTCCAAAAGTATTGCTAGGAGATGCTTTTCCGAAAGATCTCCTATTACCCAGACTATCTAAAATAAATTTGGATAAAAAAACGAACATTTGCATTATAGTTACCTCTTATAATTGTATTTGATTTACCTTCAAACTCTCCCAAGTGGTTATTTGGTCTCACTAAGGAAGGAACAAATTTGGAGAGTGAGTTGAAGTTGTTACCACTCGGTCTGTATTTCAGATTTCCTTTTCGATAGAAACCTGGAGCATCCGGACGATAGTGACCACTTGCATCAGGTTTGTAGAGACCGCTATTGTCTGCGATATATTGTCCTGAGTTATCGTGAACGTACTGACCGTCTTCTCCATCAGGACCGAGATATTTTCCAGGGTGATATAACCCATCGTCTTCATTCGTTGTTTGGGAAAGTGTACCAAGACATAATAAAGAAAGAATCTAAAAAAGTTGTTATTGTAATTACATTAACGCTTTGTTCAGAAACGAAAACCTTTTCCAGGCCTTTTCCAGGGTTCACTACATTGAGCTAATTTTTAGGACATATAGAGAATTTATATAGGTATAATTTAAATAGGACCGCAAAAATTGACGGAGGACTTGGAGCAAATATCTCAGAGCGGGGAAGGTAGATAGCTTTGACAAAAAATGAGAACCTCCGAACAAAAACATCTTCAGTAATCTAAAAAAAATGAATATAATCCAATGCAAAACGAAATTATGCAAGAACTAACAATTAAGCACCATTTATGATTGATGCTAAACGACCATTTCCGGAAATTAAAAGATGCAATACAAAACAATGTATTGCGTATTTGCAATCATGAACTGGAACGACTGGAACGGATGAAGTGATCTTACTCTTGCGATCTTGATAATGCGATGATAATTTACGCATAATGCTACAATGCTAAGACCTTAACCTCAACTGTTGCATAAATGGTTGCATATATATTCATAAAATTTTCTTCCAATTTTAATAATTGTTCTACTTGAGCATAACAATATATTTATGCAGCCACATATACGAGCTTTTAACCAAATATACATATGTCATTTAAATTTAACCTAGCTTATTAATGTAGTAATGTACCCTCTACTAGTATGTTTTCACATTATGAAACATACATTCCTACATTTTAGGCCTTTTTAAAGTATGCCTTTGAGTCCATACTTTCCAATAATGAAGGATTACATAATTAATAGTAAAAGTATTCATCTAACCTTTTATTTCAATGCTGGCGTTAATAATAACTTGTAGTTATTGTTGTACTTAATATAATGTTCAGATATTTCACATTACAATAATACTTCATTTAAAACTATAAACATATACTTGTGACAAGATTTATTACAAGAACATGAAACAATATTTCAAGGTACATGTGTCGAATCATGCTCATCATGAAATTGTTAATGTTAACATCGCGTCTTAAATACCAACATGTTGTCATCTCAAACTTATGAAAAGTTTACAACTAAATAATTGCAGATTTTACTCGATAGATTCGTTATCAGAAAATGTTAAACAAATATTCTTCGTTACTTCTGCTGCAATGCGTACTTCTAGTCATCATAATTTATTAGCTAATTTAATACCAACGTGGTAATTACTATTAGGGAGATAATTATTATATATTTGAGACGTTTTGATAAATTTCGTAAATGGGTACTCACCAAATAAAGTAAATGCATCTTATACTTGTCGCCTCTCATGGCGATGCGTAACACTGCACTATTTAATTACTAACAAGTAATGAATATTGAATGAGTGTTTGATCTTCGGGCTCTGGACGTGTTTCTGCTGGGTTGGATTTGCCGCCACAGCTTTATAAGATTGTCCTTCCAATCTCGAGTGTGTTTGGAGCGGTGCAAAATCAGCTACTGTTTCGCCAAACTGATCTGTAACGATAACAATCACAGCTTTACTATGCGTGTGTGTGTTTTTTTGTTCTTTATCGCGGCGCTTGTTTCCGATTAAGATTTTACGCAAGAAAATGATTTCCTCCAGCATAATGCAGAATATTCCATTGTTCTTTTTAATTTTACGCAATTTTGCTTTGCAATCATATTTTTTAGTGTTGACATTTATAATCCATTTTCTGTGGGATGGCTCAGATGTTAACGATTTGCATAATTTGCAAATAAATAAAGTTTAATCCTCCTACATTCCATTGCACTTCGCTAGCTTTTACTTCGATGCTAAAAACGTTTATAGGTTAACATTTAACAATAATCAATGCCCATTCTTTCATTTTCTTATCCGTTCTTGCAACGGATTTGGTTAGTTTATTGTTATATCAACGCAATTATTACAGGTTAAATTAGCTTAGGAAATGTTGGAGTTGAAGGTGTTGGTTACACGGAAAGCGTGCGATGAGGGCAGATTGGAAGCGACTACCCAAAATACTTAGGAAGACGCTTTTATTGCGCGATTTTATTGTCCAGTTAAATTTCGATTTTATAAAGAAAGGAACGTGATAAAATACGATCCATATTGACATGCTGAATTGACGTTGAGATCAGCAGAAAATTGTGCCTTTTGACAATTGCAATCATATTTCGTCGTCGAATTAAATATCTTTAAGTGAGAAATTCAAAGAAATTTCATTAAAAATACTTTCTAGGCGATATTACATTCTACGAAAAACATATTTTAATATAATTTAATGCTGACAACATAATTTTATTACCAATGTGAACTCGGGTCGTCAAGTGCACAGCTCGATCGCTAACATGTGCAGTGTGTTCATGCTTTAAGGAAGGTTCAGTTATTCTCAAGTATTGTAAGTATTTTGTATCGCATTGGTCCACTAAGAGATTAGACTAATCCCCTAAATGAGGTTATCTGAAATGCTTGATCCACCCACATTCTCTTGCACATATTTTGTTTTCATATCAACGCCAACAATGTCAGAATTTTTCTTGTGCCACGATTAGCAATTAGCGGTGTGCGATTTGTCTTTGATGTAATCATGCGAACATGTCACAAATGCGCAACGATGAAAATGAGCAAAATATGGGCACGTCGAATGATACGACAGATGACAGATGACCCATTTTCATGGTTCGGTCATCGGTGTGTAATGAAATAGTTGCATGTGAGTGTGTGTAATTGCTTTGTGATCACTGCAAGAATTTTATCTGGATGTGTATGAATGGAACAAGCACGAGAATAATCTGATAAACGCTTGCATTTCACTTGCAAGGACGCGTAATTTAAAAGCATAATTGAAATTTGCATCCGATATTACTGCAATTTTTGAAAAACAATTCACTGTTTTTCATGTAATGTATTCTTTCAATCCTAATATGTCTATATATAAACTTTTTTTGTTTCTCTGAAGGTAATTGTAAGAAAAATAAAAATAACATAAAGAAAATAGAAAATAAGGCATATTTTCAAATAGACTTGTTGATTGTAAAATAAAAACTTTCAAATGTTCGATTTCTTATGCCAATTAAAACTAAAACTTACAATAATTAAATTTCTATAGTTTAGTAAGTTGCCATTATTTCGGCACAATAAATTTGGGACTGTTATTTCGTGTAATTTTATGCAATTGCCGAAACGGTAACAATTTATTACCATAATTAGTAAATAAACTAGAATTGTTTGCATATAAAAGGCCAAACTAGCCAACATGAATCATTCACAGTTTGCTGTGCTTCAACAGAACAACTCAAGAACGAATAATGGCTGCTAAGGTATACCAAAAAATATTTCTATTAGTTTATAATTGAACGATTTTTTTAGTTTGTGGTTTTATCCGTCGTCCTAGGATGTGCCCTAAGTGCTCCTCATGGTACATCATACGCAAAGGTGAACCAACACTTTGATGACCATCATATTGACCACTATAATCAGCATGATGGCGAACTCAATGAACATGTCTACGTCTCCGATGATAGCCATGGATATAATAAACATCACGTGAATGACTGGGATAAACATTACGTCCCTCATGTTGAGTATGTTGATAACCACCATGTTGAAGACCACCATGAAAACCATGAGGAATACCATGACCATCACCCCAAGTACGAATACAAATATGGCGTTGAAGATCACCACACGCATGACATGAAGTCCCAAGAAGAGCATCGCGATGGTGATGTTGTCAAGGGTCATTACAAACTGGTTCAGCCCGATGGACGTACTCGAATTGTCCACTACACTGCTGATAAACATAATGGCTTCAACGCTGAGGTGACCTATTCCGGCCATGCTGAGCATCCTACTCATAGCAAGCACTATTAAACTGCCGACTGTTGATAATTTATTGATTCTCAAATATATAATACAGATGTACATTATTGGCTATCTTATTCTTTCTACTACTCTTAAATCTGGCTGCAGAAACTTATTCCAGCAAATATAAAGAATGGTTTGTTTCGTCAAATTATTATTTAGACCATTTCTCCGCTAATATGCTTCGCCACTTGTATTTAAGCCCGGGCGGCAACGGAAAAAGTGATCATAGCACGGGTAAGGTGTGGTTCGGAAGAGAGAGGATGGAAAGTATGGATAAGAGACGAGTTTAGAAAGTGTGACCTATGTGAGGAAGGATGGGATACTTGGAAGCACTTAGCAGGGGAATGCAGGGGAATGAATCAAGAATGGGCGAGAG
>JAODAC010083051.1:0-41200 GCA_027575185.1 Mimaenictus wilsoni | reverse complement strand
TTTAATGTGACTGGCACAACTCTGGCAATCAAAGGAAAACAAATTGTTTCCATTTTGGCGTCAGTGTCAATATTTCTTTTGATCGTAATACTACTATCAAGCATCTCAATTTCGAGTTGATACTTCCATGAAGAACATTGTTTCGATCCAGAAATTATCCGAATAGACCATGAAAGCTTCAATTGCTTGATACTGCGTAAGAAGATACGCATTTCATATTTATTGCCATACGAAGGTCCACACTTACTAAAAATATCGTCGTGATCGTACGATAGTAAATTATCATCGTTGATGCAAAAATCCAATGCGAAAATGCATCCCTTCGCTGTTAGATAACTATGCTCCTCCACTGTATCCAATCCATTGTCCAAGATTTGCATGTTGTGCTCCTTCAACATATGATGAAATAGACCAACTTCTGAAAACGTTAGATCTTCGCACACCTCACAATGTCTACTTTTCATCGGACATACTTGTTCATGTCTTTTGATTTCTTTAATCTGATTAAACACAAAGCAACCATTTCCGGAATATTTACACAATCTTTGAATTTGTGCCGTTAAGCTTCTAGTGTTCACCGGCTGTGAGTTAAGTTCGATTCGACATAGCGGACACTCTGATATCATCTTTTGACAATACGGGCATATATTGTGACCATTCGCGCACTGATAACAAATATCAGTGATTGTGTCTAGACAAATGGGACACTCAAAATCCTTCAATATTTTTTCAAACACCTTTTCGATCGCTTCAAAATTATCATAATCATCAAAGTAAATCTTAATCCTAAGTCTATCCTCTTGCATTTTAGGAATATTTACGATAACAGCATCCTCTTCCGATAAAAATACGTTGGTCACTTTACCCTTGACGATGTGACAATTATCGTAACATATGTTCTTAATCGCAAAGTTGATGCTTCGTACGTTATCACTTGCATTATAGACGGATACACGAAATGATTGAATGCTGGATTCATTGGGTCGAAGAAGTACAATTAATTTAGTATATCCTGCCTCCAGTAACACCGTGTAAATATCTGTTAGGTTAAAAGTGGGCAGATTTAATTCTGCTACCGGTTTCACTAATGCAATCGTTTTCATATCATGCTTAACACTTTGTCGCAAGTGGTCGATTAAACCATTCTGAGTTCCAATGTCATGTTGGCAAAAACATCGAATGTTGTAATTGCAGTTCTCTTCGTGGCATGTTATGTTTTCTTCGAAAACGTTGCAACCAAATTGTGAAAATTTACATGGATATTTCGCACCATTTAGAAGATATTCCAAGTCGGTATCTTGAATGCAGATTTCCTCAATTTTACTCGCACATTCCACACACACATGGCTGCCATTTTCAGCAAGAAATATTGGTTTCCTGAGCCATGTTTTGCATATTTTGCAAATCAAATGATGATAATCCAAAGATATTTTGTTATGTTTTTGACATCGCACTGCCAATTCGATGACTGATTTAAATTCTTCTGTAGTTGCACTCATTATGACCGGACTAAATAAATTCCGGTCCGTTTATCGTAATTTATTTTCAAGACAAATGAAAACACACTTTGAATAAACTTAAGCGATCGCCTCAATGCGGTTAGAAATGTGAATACAGTGTAGACAAAACTGGTTTGATGATAATTGATAGGAACTTATTAAAAACCATAGACGATTTTGAAGGAGAATGAAGTACTTGATATCGATATGTATAAGATTGTGAAATGGAGGAAATGAATCACAGTTTAATAACGTGCAATAGAAAAAAACATAAGGGCGCTCGACAGAAGTGATATCATTCATTTCAATAGGATTATTATAAACATGGATTATTATAACATTTTAAACATGATTATAAACATGGTGAAATTTATGATAAAGAGACGCGAAATATGTCTTTAAGCACTCACGCGACGCTACGTCGATTGAAGACGTTACGTTACCGTTATGTAAAGAAGCAGTTTACCCTCCAATAAGAAGTTATCACTTCTATAACGTTGTTATAAAGATTACTTTATTCGAGAGTGACTTGTAAATGTGTACCACTAGGACAGCGGTCGGCAAAGTACGGCTCCAGAAGCGCATGTGGTTCTTTGGCTCCTTATGTAGGGCTCAGGGACAAATATTTTCGGAACGCGAAACCCATAAGAAGTTAGCAGCGGGAAAAGAGCCCTTGAGAGATCGTAATAAACCTGGCACTTGCCAAAGCAATTCAGTACAGTAGAGATATTCTCCACACTCTTTATTTTTAATTTTTGTAATTAAACCAACAATTTGCAGTTCATTTTATTGTAATAAAATTGAATGAGTTGTGGCGTTTCCCGCCACATTTTGGCATGCTTTAGATTTAGTATTAACATTTCTTCAACTATTTTTCTATACCTCTATTCCCACATCTGTTTCTCCAAAATTCTCACTAACCAAATTTGGGAGCAGGTATTATCCCCGAAAGTAACTTAAGTCATAAATCCCATAATCACACGTCGTAAACAAACATTCCGGAGTTTGAAGTGTGCAATAGAGGGGACTGAATGTTTCCAGAAACTGACCGCGGTAGTAAATGAGAGAGACTGTCCGTTGCTCTCACTTTCACAACCAGCCGGCATTGGACAGTTCGTCCCTTCGTCCGAGCTGAGCTTGTCACGTCGACTTATAAAGCGGGAATTATAGCATACACAATTTTCTTTGAATGATAATATGAATCATTATGAATCAAAATCCCCGATATTCACACATTCTCAAGGACATATTAAACGCAAATATAGATAGCGCAACACAAAATACATCCAGTATTACGCTCACTTTCATGCAAACGTAAGTAAAATGGAAACAATTCCTGCATCCGTCAAAACTTTGATAACACTGTATAATGAGCATAACCACACATCACTGGATAAAAATAATTTAATGTGCAACAAGTGCAACAAATGGCTTTCTAGTCCAATTTATCTATTGAAAAACGGCGAAAATGTGTGTGGTACGTGCCGGATTACCGCGGAAGATGGTATTCAAAATCTCAGTTTGGAGCAACTTCTAAAAGGACGAAAATATCCATGCAAAAACAAAGAATTAGGCTGCAACATTTTCTCCAAATCTATACAAGAACATGAGGAAATTTGCAGTTATTACAGACGCTGCTTATGCCATGAATTAGTTGGAACTCAGCAAGATTTAATCAAGCATTTGAAACAACATTTGATGGACACCATAAAATTGAGTAAACCAGTGGCTGATTTTTCAATAAAGACACCGGAAATAGAAGAAAACGGCTTCTATTCTCTGCTGTTAGAGGCAGGAGAGACTAAATTGATTGTTCTGGTACAACCAGGAAAATTGGATAATTTATTATATATTTCTATTTACAATGCAAGCGAAATTAACAGGGAAATAATATATCTGGTGAAAATTACTTCCGCTAATATAGAGTACAACATATCTGGTGCAGTCATCAATACTATTGATTTGATACATGACGATAAGTTGATGATTCCTCATCTAAACCAAAGTGAGATGATGAAATGCAAAATATATTTTGATAATTATCAAAACTTTGAACCTTGTGACAAGTTTTTTAGCGCTATGCTCAAGCATTATGAATGCCCTGTCTGCTTGGAATCAATTACTGAAAGTTGTTACCAATGCCGAAATGGGCATAATATATGCCCGTACTGTAAACTTATGTTGAATAATTGTCCTCTCTGTCGACTGCCATTTAACGAGGAACGTTTCAACACCAGGGACTTAACTTCACTGCTTCAGAAAATGTGCAAATATGCTCCAAACGGTTGTTTTGCACATAATTCCATTAAATGTATTAAAGGGCATGAGAAAGATTGTCTCATGAAAGTACCAAAATGCGAGTTGTGTCAGAATTTGCATCTGAGCAGACGAGACTACTTTGATCACATGCAAGTTGTGCATCATATGCAATGCTTGGAAAATGTGCCAATTACTGTGAAGCCGGGCTACTTGTCATTCCGTGGGAATGTATTTAAGTTGGACTTTGACAAATCTCTTGAGAGTGTTGCTGGGAATGATACCGAAAAGCAGATGAAAATCAAATGGAATTTGAGGAGTTTGTACGATGGATTAAGGAAAGGTACATTCTTCTATGAATTGCGTGTATGGTTACTGAATAAATATGTAATTATTGACAGTAGTGTTGCAAACGAAGACGAGGAGAATAGCTTACTGGTATCTTGGGTAACTAAAGATATACCAGTTACATTAACATTGAATTTGGTGTTAAAAGAATAATTTTGAGTTTGTTCAAATCAAATCACGGGATCATATTTGTTTTTTTTTATTACAAGGAATAAAAAGTATTATTATAATGTAATTTGTTAATTTTTTTACCCTTTCGGGTGTCAGTACAAAACTAGCAGCGATAAGTTCAACAATATGTGGCGGTCCAGACCACACATTAACATGTATTAGACATTGTATTTCTTCAGGTTTTTTCCACTGACTATTCTTTCAATTTCAACTCTGTAAATCTTTCAAACCTACACATTTGTTTCCAATCTTTACATGCATTCCAAGCGCAGGAGTCTACCCCGAAACCCCGAATTCTTTATTGCCACTCTTGACTTTTCATCTTTTCATCAATTGCATCATTACTCGCAATCAACGGCACCCCGTACCCCACAAATATACCAATATAACGATAAATATAGTGAATACAAGAATATGAATTATAGTTCACCATCTTCTGGAATTCCTTTCATTATTTACGGTGTTGGTCTTTTTGTTCTTTTTGCTCAGTTGAATTTTTGGTAGAAGGAGTGTCCGATGAGCCATAACGATTTGCTAAATATTTTGTCGGTGTGTTCCTTAACGGAAACCATAATTACGGCGATCACATCAGGTACTAAGCAGTCAAAGCGGTGGTCACCGAGGTGGCCATTGTCAACTGTGGCGGAGCCAGATCCAGTCGGAGGAAAGTTCTGAAAAGTGCGGTGTCTTCATCGCTACTCTACGTTCAGCGATATGGCAAAAAACGCTACATATTGGCAAATACTTGCAAATGCAGCCAACGGAATTCTCCGACGAGGATGTCTTAGAATCACATTATATGAATGAATGCGTGGAAGGTCCAGTGGGGTAAAGCTGACAACGAAAGATGGACCCATCGGCTCATCCAAGGCCTCACTTCCTGGGTCAGTAGGAAGCATGGAGAATTGGCATACAAAACCACACAGGCCACGGCAGTTTCGGCTCTTACGTACACCGTATGAGGATGGGAACACTGATACTGGGAACTGCCAAATGTGTGGCATTTGGTGAAGAGGATTCTGTGGAAATTGCACTGTTTGCATGACAGTGGTCCTTCCAAGAAAGAGAAGTCCTGCAATCGTTGGTTGGGCAAATTGTATGTTAATTTGAAGTGATGCTAGCCTCTAGGATGTTGGAGATATAATTTCCAATTATCCTAGGGGCTTTGTGAAGGTCAGGATAGCCCACGGAAGAGGAATGTATCAATTTACCAGGTGTGTCATAAGCCAACAACCACACAATTCCAGTGATCATGCCATTCGCTGAAATAATATAAATTTCCTAACGGAACATTTCGAAGGTACTGCAAATTCTACGTATTCCATAATGTATATATTTAATTGCTAAATTAAACAATGTTGTATAATGTGTTGACCAGGAGGTGCCAAGTAATCTTTGTGTTTAAAAGCTCTATGGTTGAAGTGAAGCCGGCCAAACTGATATCAGTGAACTATTTAATTTTGTGTAATTTGTATTCGGTGTGATTATTCTCATTGCCTTCGTTCATATTGCATTTATTTTACGTAATTTGCCCCCATATGGTAGTAACTTGCGTTTTCTTTCAATCTCGTTCAGTTCCTTATTTCTTCATGTCCATGGCAATATTTGTTTTATGGCACTGTTTTCGTTTTTTCACCCTGCAAGGACCTAACAATTTTATCCTCTGACAGCATATTAATATACATAAAACTTATCTAATAAACTAGGTATTCTCAAGTCTAAGAAAAATTAATATTAAATAGATCCACTTATATTAGTTGAAGTTTTCGCTGTTGTCTGGAGTCCCGAGACGCCTGCATTTCTATTTTTATCTATAATTACTTTAGCTTTCTCGACCAAATTTAACATTATCGTAGAGGGCACTTCCACGGAATTTAATTGAATTTTCAACTCCCTTGAATCGTTATCCCCTATTGTTCTATCAATAACAGCGAGGTAATCAAACATGTCGATTATCAACTTGTAATTGTATGAAGTTCCTTCTACTGCAGCGTGTATCAATTGCAACTCCCACTTGATGGTAATTATCGTAGGTCTAGAATTCTTAATACGGCCTGGTGTGATTTGAAAGGACAATTCAAACACAGAGCCATTCAATGCGATATAACCAGGTTTTACCACCCTTGAAGAATTTCCCATAAATTGCATTCCATGCGCTTGTAGCATATGTTGCCGCAAGGCAGCTTTATCAATTACTCCAACTTTGCACACTCCACACGTTACTAGTTTATACACACAATTGTTCTCGTGAGTTGTAATATTAGCAATACATTCAAATTTAAAACAACCGTTTGTTGAGAACCTACAGAATCTCTGCAATTGAGATGTGAAATTCCTTGTATTATAAGAGTGTTGACTCAATTGTAGACGACAAACTGGACATGCTCCTATTTTGACCCTGCATTTTTGGCATAAATTGTGTCCATTGTTGCATTGATAACATTTTCCAATTATTGGTTCCAAACATACAGGGCACTCAAATTCTTTGAGCACCTCTTCAAAAGCTTGATCTACTGCTTCGAAATTATCATAATTATCCAAGTATAGTTTAATCTTCACTGGTTGAAGAGGAAGTACGATTCTTGACGGAAGTATGTATTTCAAATTTCCTATATTATTTAAAACTGCACCATGCAGGATATATTCACGTTGATTAATAAACAATTTGAGTGTATACTTCATATTGCGATTTATCATAGTTCCATTTAAAACAGATACACTTATTTCACATTGTGATACTGTACGTTTATTTTCATTCAAACATCCTTCACCGTTAAATAATGTCGGCATTGATAATGATAATCTCAATAATACAATTAATTTGGTCCTACCTGCCTGAAGTAAAACAGGGTACTGTTCTGAACTTTGATTTTTTATCGAAATTTCGGCAACGGGCTTCTTCAAGTCTTGGGTTTCCATTGCATGCTTCTCCTTTAAATGTTTGATCAAACCCATTGGTGTTCCAACTAGTTCTTGACAATAGCAATATATATGATATTTGCAACTAAGTTCATGTGCACTTATTAATTTATCGACATGCATACAACCAAATATTTTATTTTTACATGGGTATACAGTGTCTTCAAGAAGTAATTCCAAACTCTTATTTTCAATTGAGTCACTTTTATCTGCGCATGTTCCACAAACGTTAAAACCCTCCTTGGTTAAATATATTGGCTTCATAAGCCATGTTTTGCACTGGTTACATACTAAATTGTGTATGTTTAACGTGGTACTGTTGTTTGTATTAAAAAGTGCGACCAATTCTTCGATTGGTGTACATTTTGAGTTTGTTTCTATATCAGTCATTTTGTTCGCTGACAAATATTAACTAAAATATAACATTAGTACCAAACTTCTATCAATATTTGATTAAACTGGAAGGCAGATAGTATGTTATCAGTATGTTATTGTTATCAATGATATTAGTTTATATGGACAAGGAACTTGATTTAACAGAACTAGGCATGTTAAAAGAACATCGATATAGATATATCAGCCCTAATATATCGATATTTTGCGATAATATCGTTTTCCATAATATCGAAATGCTCGATATTGCTTTGACACCTCATTGACTTATCCGCCATCTGTTTCACATGATGCCAACCGGGCAAAACCGTTTAAAGCGATTTTGGGCACACGCTGTTGCGGCAAATGCACCAATAGCTGTTTACACATTAGTATCGTTCGATACTTTTTCGTATTTTTTTTAGAATATGTTGGTTTCAAAGCATTCTTAAGGCATAAATCTTAATAAAATTACTGTTGCTCTCCCCTGGGTTAAGCTATTTAGCTATACATGTGCATTGGTTCACGCCTTTATTTTATAATATATGACAGGCATTAAGAAGGAAATGGCTACGTTAACAAGAAGTTACTTTACATATACGTATCACAATATTTTATATGTATCTGATTAGTTCGTATTTATTATATAATTCGTCCTACGAGTTTACATGGACTACTTTCACCAAATATGAAGAGCAACGAACATGAAAAATTAATCTAAGTATGTAAATAGCAAACATTAAACGAATGCAAGTATTATTACCAATAAACCATAAGCTACAGCATAATCACAATGACATATCCCTGAGAATCGAAATATGATAAAAAGAATATGTACTCTGAACAAATGAGGCTAGACATCTTCATCGTTGCAAGAACACCCGGACTTGGGATACTGAAATACTGCCGGAGATTTTCCAATAGCGCCACAAGCCAACTTCTTCTCAGTTCTTGCCTCTGATACCACCAAAGTTTTAGCAACGATATCAGATACTTTCAATATGGTATCATCAAAGACAAAAGCAGATCTACCGCCCCTTTCCCCCAAGAATATCCCAAGATCTCCATACTTTCTATCTTCTTCTTGATGCTGATCAGGATTCAAACATTCTCCAACCCCATCGCAACCTGACAAATACACAAATGCACATATTTTACGGTAACGTTTGAAATAAATGACTGAGAATGAGTATTAATGAAAGATTAATATTACCTGCCGAAGTGTCGCCATTTTCATGAACGCTCAAGCGATAGACACCCATTTGCAGGCCATAGATCGTGCCTTCGACCACACATGCGTCTGGCTCTTGAAGAAACCTCACGACACCTTTGACTATATCTGAGCCAGTATCGAGAAGAGCTACAGCAGCAATATCGCCATCCATCACCCGAACGGCTGCCTTCTTTCCAGTGCTATGCAGAAGCTTCAAGATTTCTTCGGGGGAAAGCGTCGTCTGCACGGATACGCTACCTTCTCTCAAGTTCACATCGCAACTCTCGATGCCTGGCACGTTTTCGAGGGATTTCTCCACGATTTTCGCGCAGGAATCGCAAGACATCTGCACGACAAACTCAAGATTTTTGGACGCCATGTTTCTTGCGTTGCAAGTTCAGCTGATAAGAATGCTGTGGTTTCACGGCGTAGTTTGGGGTGGCGAAGGCGGCGATTGAGAAGAACGCAGAAGATAAATTGGTAACGGTGGTCAGAACCATATATGATATGTGGTCAGAACTTCGATCACTTCGACAGTTGTAAACAGTGGGGTACTGTGTTATGGGAAGGGGTCGAGTCATAAACGGAACGCACAGGACGTAACTTAAATAAGTGGGTGTGAAATAGAAGAAGAAGAAGAGAGAGAGAGAGAGAGAGTAAAATAGGCAATCTAATTGACATATTTAAATATATGGACCAGTTATAACCTTGACTGTCAACTTACGCAATCAGCGTGAGCAAATTTTTAAAATTTAAATTTTTACTGGTAAACAACTTATATTCGACGGTTCAACTGTAGGAACAGTATTTGCTTGATTTATTTTACTTAAATACTTAAATAAATAATAATTTTATTGGCTTAAAACCAGTAATATGTTTTGAATCAATCATTTCAACAATCATCGAGCAAAATCGGGAAGAGTCGGAAATTATATGCGATTAAATCGTAAGAGTAATCAAATCAAATAGTAATCTGTGCGATCAAATAGTTAAAACAATTGGCATAATTAAAAAAGCATGTTACTTTATTAAAATTAAATTTTTTACCGGTGAACAATATATCCGATGATACTATACCATAAACAACATGTGTTCACCGATGTTCAAATTCAAACCTCAAGGTCTTTTCGGAGAACTTATTGTAACGCTACTAGCGAGAGAACGCGAAACAGTCTTAATGATGCACTGTCTTCGTGTAATTTTGAGCTCGGGGATTATTGGTCGTAATTTTGGTAGTAATTTTATATTTTAATCAATGAACTCAAACATCGAGAAATATCAGAAATAATCGGAAATTATATGCGATTGACCTTATTCAAAGATAAACTGTCAACTGTCAGTTGAGGTCCAATTATGTTACCGAAGTATGTTATTACCAGTCCATTCATTTCATACATTAATTTTCTATAATAACTAGAAGTATTTAAACTATTGAAGATTTCAAAACGTTATTACATGAAATGCAACTACATATCGTAATAAAACTAAAAAAATATTTATATGACCTTAAACATTCATATCTTCTTTAGAAATAAACTATAAACCTAGAATTATAGTTTATTCAAAACATATTGTTATCTAAAACATTTACACATGCGAATACAAGCATATCATCATGTTTAGGATTCCATTTGATGATTTATGTTCCTCATATTGCTTCAACTGATTCAATGATTACGATGATTACCTTCATAACCTCTAAATTTTGAACATTTACGATTGCATTGCGACACAAAATTGTTCGCTGTAAGTTAGTAATTTCGAAAGAAAATAAGTAAAACACAAGTGAAATGTTGGATCCAAACGCAGAATTAGAAGAGAATCGACAGCTAGACAAACTACTAAATGTACTCGCCAGTCAAACCGATATTGAAGATGAATCTGAAGAAGATAGTGATTCTGATCTTGAGGTATGTTACAATTCCTAAAATAATCGAATATAAACAACATTAACCTGATTTCTCCTAATAATTAGATTGAAGATCAAGATGACGATGAAAGTGATGAAGACAATGTCCTGAACACGCCTATTTTGCCGACTAAACCTTTGAAAATCGACAGAATCACATCAGAACAACTCTCAAACCAACTCTCCCTCTCAAATCTCTATCAGAATATCTCCTTTGAAGAATTTGATCTAATCACAGATTGTAAAGACGCTGATCTGAAGGAATTAATGATACTGAATAGAGCTAAACACGTCCATTTAAAATCACTCATTAATAAATATGAAGAAATGTTGAGTGATTGTGAATGGAGCTTAAGATTACATTTGATTAATTTGCACAAACGTGATAATAATGGTTCTGGCCAAGTGGCGCGGATCAATCGTTTCGGTTTCTCGTACTTTAATCATTTCAAATCAAGGCCTATAAGTAATACAGATTTTCAAAGAAAGAAATCAATGAATATAGTTAATCTCAGTTACGAGAGTAGGAAGAATCGATGGGTTCAGCTTGACTTAATCAAGTTGAAATCGTGTGTTATGTTTAATTACTATAGTAATTACTTAACAAGAGAAGGTGTAGAAAATTTTGAGTTGGGCGAATTGCCTCTTACTACGAACAGGAATGTGTGGAGGAAGAAATTTGATGAGATTATAAGAAGAATTAGAAATTTGGATAGCGTGACACAGGCTACTGAACTTCCTAAGATTGGGGATGATACTTACTTGGATTGGGATTTTATTGCTGATAATCATTATAAAGGTATGTTGGACATAAGCGCGATAACACTTTCCAATAAGATGTGTTTGAACGCACCTTGTCGAGAAATAATACCAATTTCCCGATGTGTTTAAACAACAGAAATTAATATCAATCTTCCAATTTGCGTAAACACACTTTCTTGAATATATATCAATCTCTGGATGTGTTTAAACACGTTTTCTAGCGAAAAATGCAGACCTCA
The DNA here is from genome assembly GCA_027575185.1 of Mimaenictus wilsoni. Lineage (NCBI taxonomy): Eukaryota > Metazoa > Arthropoda > Insecta > Coleoptera > Staphylinidae > Mimaenictus > Mimaenictus wilsoni. Next base: position 29,512 of record JAODAC010083051.1, on the reverse strand, counting down.
CGATGTGTTTGGACACACTTTTCAGTGAAAATGATATCAAACTTCCAATTTGTTTAAACTCACTTTCTTGGGAAAATATACCAAACTCTGGATGAGTTTAAACACATTTTTAGTGAAAAAAAAATTAGAGCTCGCGATGTATTTAAATAAATTTCACTGTGAAAATCCTCCAATCCGTTTAAACACACTTTCTTGCGAAAATATACCAAACTCTGGATGTGTTTAAACACATTTTCTAGCGAGAATAATGTAGATCTCACGATGTGTTTAAAACAACTTTACGGTGAAAATGATATAAATCTTCCAATTTGTTTAAACTCACTTTCTTAGGAAAATATACTAGATTCTGAATGCGTTTAAACACATTTTTAGGTAAAAAATTACATCTCGCGATGTGTTTGAACAAACTTTACTGTGAAAATGATATCAATCCTCCAATTTGTTTAAACACTCTTTCTTTGGAAAATATACCAAACTCTGGTTGTATTTAAACACATTTTCTAGCGAAATGTACTAAACTCTGAATGCGTTTAAACACATTTTTAGTGAAAAAAATTAGAGCTCGCGATGTGTTTAAACAAACTTTACAGTGGGAATGATATCAATCTTCTAATTTGTTTAAACACACTTTCTCGGGAAAATATATCAAATTCCGGATGTGTTTTAGAACATTTTCTAGCGAAAGTATAAAGATCTCGCGGAGTGTTTAAACAAACATTACACTGACAATGATATCAATTTGTGAATAAGCATAAACACACTTTCTGGCGGAATGATACCAATCACCCGATGTGATCAAACGCACTTTTTAGTGAAAACAAAAGTTGTTTGAATTTAAAGTGCACTAAAACATACTTTCTAATCATGTCAATGTCCCGATGTGTTTAAACACAATTTTCAGCGAAAAGATATCAATCTCCCGATGTGTTTAACCGTAAATTTTAGTGAACACATCGAAACGATATCCTTTCAAAATGTTAACAATATTCATCTCCCGTTGTGCTTAAGCGCAATTTTTGGTGAAAATAAGTCATTTTCACATGCCTAAACACATTTTTTTATTTATTACTGTTTTGTTCAGATATTGGAAGAGCAGCAAGTCTGAAAGCAATGTGGAATAACTACGTACATCCAAATGTAAACCGTCATGATTTTACTGACGAAGAAATTAAGAAAATTGTCGTTTATGTTCATCAACATCCGGACACAAACTGGCAAGCACTATCGAAATATCTAAACACAAATCGCAGTGAGCATCAGTTATGTATGCAATATCAGATTAGTTTATATATTGATCCTCCCGATCGTACTGAAGATACAACTGTATCGGAATGCATTATTGATCTTACGGACGGCGAAACAAATATTCAGAACTTGATATCATCTTGGAAGAACTTCCCGGCTGCGGGCGTGACCAAAGAATATCAACGCATCCTCAAACGGGAGCAGTATCTTAACGGTATCAAGGATTGTCGAAGAGGAAATTTCTCCCTCGCAGAGGACACGCGAATTCTAGCACTGGTGAAGAAATACGGCTTGGATTTTCAGACGATTAGTGCACATATGCCAACGAGGAGTTGTGGTCAGATTCAAAACCGGTATTGGAATACGTTGTGTCAGCAGGAGAAACTTTTCGCCAATTGGAGTTTAAGAGAAGACGAAGAGATTTTAGAACATGTTCGTGTCCATGGCGAACAAAAATGGTCGTTATTAACGCAGATTCTCCCACGAAACTCGGCACAACTTCGTCATAGGTATGCCAGACTCAAGAAGAAATTAGAATCGGATCCGAATTTTGATTTGGCGACGATGACACGCCGACATGGCTTCGAAGGCTATGCAAGGAGACATAGACAGATTAAATTGAGGGCTCAGATGACAGATGAGGAATTAGAGAAGGTGATAGCGACGCCAAATCGAAGAATTCGAATGCGTACTGATCTTGACGAGCAGTTGGTTTCGTTTTTTTCGCCTTTGGTGCAACTGAAAAAATCGGAACCAATACCGATTTTAAACGAGGCACCTTTGAAAAACTGCGTATCTGCGATAAAATTACTTTTAAGTATATTCAATACAACGTTGCATATTCCCGGAATTTTTACTGAAGATAATTGTTCTGAGTTGGATTCAACGGATGTTGAAATTCTAAAAATGCTGACTGGGACGAATGACTCGTCTCAAGAAAATAAAGGGTTGATTGAAATTAAACCCGAAGTTGTCAAATATTCGTTAATTCCACCCAATGAAGGGTCTTTGCAAGTATTACGTTATCTTCTCCTGCAAAGTTTTGGTTCCATCAGTATAAATCGTTATAATTTCCCAGAAGGTGATCATATCGATCATTGTAAGGACATTTTTAAGGCGTTTTTACATTTACCTTCATTGTTATCGATAATTGAACCCGATGATTCGCTGTGTCCTATTAAAATTGAAAAGGCCAAAAGTCCACCGGTTGTGGTTCCGAAAAAACGAAAACCTGGAAGACCACGAAAACGGAAGAATATTGAAAAGGAAGCAATAGGAGGTAATCTATTATCTTTTTATTGATTGTTATATTTTATTGTTATGTTGTTTGAGGATGAATCTCATTTGCCAGGTCAAAAAATTGATTTTTAGTTTCACAAGGGACGTTCACGCATTGTCCGTCTTGAATTAGAATACATTTTCTGTTCGTGTATTATATATTCAAATAGTTCCTATTCATGGGATTTTTCACGCTTTTGAGCCGTTTGCAAAGAAAACTATTTGCGAAAATCATAAACCTCACAACTTTAAACGCGTTTTGCTCGGAGCAATGTTTTTCAATTTTCCGGGCACGATTCTACTGAAAGACGATTCAATTTATTCATAACTAAGTCGTTTAGGATTTGATGCCATAATGAATAACTTATTAATGATTATCATTTTCTAGGGCGAATACAACGAACATCAAGAGTTATCAAAAATAAACTAGATGCTATTGAAAAAGTTAAAGAGACTGAAAAGCCGAAGCCACTTAATAAGCAAAGTGAAAATGGGAAAGAACTGGGTGTGATAGCAACATCATCATCATCACAACCACTACAAATCACTTCAGTTGCAGATACAAAAGTGTTAATTCCATTGGATAAAGCAACCATTGCTAAACTTAAGAAGCAGAACATTTTGCAAAGTGTTCGACTGGTTGAATTTAAAAAGCCTTGTGTGATTATTTCTCGGGAAAATGTACAAGTAAATACCGAGGAATCTAGGATTGTAGAAGTGGCCAATGATGAAATGCCTATTACCAAAAAAGATTTTGATGATAGGGTAGATGTTGAGTATAATTCGGTTGAATTGGTAGAAGAATTGAAAGAAAAGGAGGAGGATACGATGAATTTGCCAATTGAACATATTAAAATTGAAGAGGAACATTTGGAGGAAAATCCGATAGAGGAGAGTGCAGTTATGCCAGATATTAAAGCGGAACCAACTCGGGTGACTCGGAGTAAGACGGCGGCTGAGATGGTTATGAAAGCTGCTAAAGTTGTTAGAAGTTATGGGAATAAGAGGAAGTTGGGTGATACAAGTGGGATTGAACAAACGAAGAAGACTAAAAGTGATTCAATGTTATGAATGTGGGGAAGTATTATTACCTTATTTTTGGTTATGTAAGATTTTTAATTTCCTTTTTTCGAACTTATAAAAAGTGTTGATTCAAAACGAGATTCTCCATCATTTATTTTATCTTTTTAATGATCTGCCCCGGGATTTTGAAAATGTACGCCGCAGTGCCCCGGGAAGCCGTGAATGGATCTTCTAAATTGATTCTCGGGGACAAAACGTTCATATTTCGATATCAAAAAGTTTCAATACATTCAGAAAGTTTGACTCCTACTCCATCCTGCACTATCTGACTATTTTCAACTACTAGGAAGGCCGCTGTGACAAAACACAGATTTGAAACTGCACCGCGGGCTAGGAAAGCTTGGTAAATCCCTGGTTTAAACGGTTTGGCGATTCAGCACTCATGCAGAGTCAGCAGCAATATCGACATCCATGGTCATGGAAAACTGGAGCGCCATGTTCTAAAACTCAATACACACCTTCCAGGTCAGTCACCTCAACGAGCTGCCCTTCCATGAACCCCATAAAAATTATCTTTAGATGTGCTCAAAAGAATTAATGTCGCTACGAAATGTGTTTAAACACACTCGAATGTGCACGTGATTTCGAGTTTTAGAATAGTTTCGGTAACATATCTAAGAAAAATCGTGTTTAGATAGTTCAAATGACTTATTTTTGCTACTAAGTATGTTTGAACACGTTGGATAATCGGTATCTTAAACGATTCGAATGTTAGCATGTGATTTCTGGAAGTGGGAAAGTTTCGCTAAAAAATGGGAGACAATGGTGTTTAAATGTGCTCAAACGTCTTACTTTTGCTACCAAGAGTGTTTAAACACATCGGGAGATAGCTATTTTTAAGGTCGGGAAATGGACGTGAGATTTGCGACATTTTTAGATAGTTTCACAAAAATGTAAGAGGTAGAACAAGTTTAGATGTATTCAAATGGCTTATTTTTGCTAAAAATGTGTTTAAACACATCAGGTAATCAACATCTTTATTTGTTCGAATGTTAATATGCGATTTTTTTAAATTTCCTCTGAAAAATAAGCGAAAATCGTATTTAAATGTGTTCAAATTTGAGATTTCTGAAATGTTGGAAATGTTTCGTTAGAATATAGGGGAAAATTGTGTATAGATATGCTCAAACGCCTTATTTTCACTCTCAAATATGTTTAAACACATTGGGAAATAGGTGTATTTAACGTTTGGAATGCTATTTCTAAATATTTGAGACAAACTATGGGATAAAACACACAAAAGATAAAAATAAAATATTTGAAACAAGATTATCGAACTTTAATGCATAGTAAATTATGAAATTATACATACAGAGAACATGTTATATAATATTCATAAGCGTTCTATCTGTATCAATCATCATTTGACTCAAAATTATGCGATGTGTATCGTTTAACTGGATCTAAAATACTCCAATGTGGCGATTTTCTCTCGCTATTCAACCAATTAAAGTCATCAATGCACTGCCAATTATTAATCTCCTTGCTCAATCCTGCAGCTGCATAATCCGACTTGATTCCGTCATATTCATAAGTATAGGGAGCAATCTGAATATGTGTACAATCTTCCATGATTGCTCTGCTCGTCACATGCAAATAAATATCAACCATTCGTGAACTATGCAAGCGCAGCTGTTGGCAGCTAATAAACAGCATGCAGTCTTCACAATTATCGGCAAATATCGACGTTGAAACTGGTCCAGAGAAAACTTTGCAGTTTTTAATATTACTAATGTGCAGCGTTGATGGTGCACCATGAATGTACACTATACAATTAACTAGATTGCTAAGACTTACATCCTTCTTCAGCACTTCCCTGGCAGATAGTTTTAAACACTTGTCACTTTCATTCTTGAAACCACAATAATTGTCATCTAAAACAACTTCCTTCCCTTGATGATTCCCATTTATTTTGCTGTCGACGACATCAATGTTAATTTTCTCTGTTTTTCGCGCTTTGAATCCGAATTTCTTCTTCGGCATTAATTTCGTTTCAATTTCTTTTAGCTGTACATTCAGATTGACAATGACTTTTTGATACACTTCAACGTCGTAGGATCTTAAGAATAGATTACTGCTCGCCACATACTTTTGTAGGATTAATATTTGCTTGGAGATATTATCGAAGTGTGCTGGTAGTTTATCCTTGGATATTACCTGTGAGTTTTTAAGTAAGTTCAATATTTCGTCCTCTTTTTCTTTGAAGGTGTTGAAAAAATAGTCTACGGTTTCGTTTTTTGCCTCAAAGTTGTCTTTGCGGTATTGTTGTTTGTTTATACGTTCTAAGTCGCGTTTTTGAAGGATTTCTAACTTGCGTTCGGCCCTATCCAGTTGTTCCAGATTCATTTTTTGCAATCTCACTTTTCAGGTCGTCTTTCTGAAGGAGATAATAAGGCTGCTGATCTTTGCTGGCCGATTGCAAAACGTTGAAGAACTGCTGAGCCTGTTTATCTCGTTGGGTAGTATTCTTTTCAACGCCGGGCAAATTCTGTAAATAATTCGATGGTTAATTTTCACATGACAGTAATTTATCTGTCACTATTCTAACAGTTTTGAGTAATAATTACCAATGCTTGTTCAGATATTACAGCCTCATTTGGGGTGCAATAGACTAGCAGCGAGTAGCCGAGAGTAGTGCCAGCAACTAGCCAAATCGCAGATTTAACATATTGAAATGCCATTTATTTGATGGACTGGGTGGCACGCCAAATAGCTTTGTCGTTTTCCCTAGTGCGAAGGTCGCCAAATGTTTCACCAATCTTATAATAAAAGTCAAGGATCGGGGGATAGTTGTCACGCATATACAGACGGAAGTCTAGAATGTCAGAAAAGGTTTTAATCTTTCTTGACAGGAGAATATTCTGGAAGACTTACCTCTATTTGTGTTTAACCTATGGTAGCCAGCGTAGGAGACTGCAAAACACAGGGCTTCGGCCACAAACGCGACAAGGGCGCCTCGTTTCACGTATTTGATGAATTTCGACTTTGGGTTCTTCGTTAACATTATATTTGGATTTAGAACAATGACATTTTGGCCGGCATTTGATAAAAAATCTTCGGATGGCTGAGAGATGACTCAACGACACAAACGAAAAATGAAACTGCGTGCTATCCGCAAGAATTACCGCAACTTGTACGTCAGGTCAAGTACTTCACTTGGTGTAGATTTCTGTGTCATTTTCAGAAATAAACTGTAATAAGTTTGCTAGCTTTTGCTAATAACTAATATATGTACTATATTGTTAATACTCATTTATTTAATAATAAGTACTTATTAACCACAATATTTTGATACGCGATGAATTAATGTAATTTTCTTTAAAGTCATACTTTCAGGACATCTTTACTTCAGGTGTAGATATCTGTCTTATCGTTTTGAATAGGAAAAAATAAAGTTTAACAGAAACATTTAGTTAAATCAATGCCAAAATGAAAAAGCAGGAATATTTAATTTTAATATTGGTGGCGCCATCTATTGACAAGTATACAAAGTTCGGCTGTATTAGAAATACAGATTCCTACTTGAGCTTTGTAACAGAGCTTTGTAATTCTCCTATTATCTAAAAGATGGCGCTGCTGGATTTAAGTTCTGTAACAAACTTTGAAGACAATTTAAAATTAATGATTGCTCGAATTGTACGAAAAATTAAATTTATTTATTTTTTTAATCCGCAAATTCGCAATTCAGTGATTCTGGTACCAAAATTTTTGATACTATCGTAAAATTTTCGAAAGATCAGAAGAGGCAATATTGAATTTGGTATTATGAACGGTATTATATATAACGGTATTATAGTTTTATTATTTATTTTCTTATTCTTGAAAATTTCGATCTATACAATGACTTTACATTACCTTATAGGGGATGATGTCCTCTTTCATTATTACCATTTTAAATTGTTCAGAGACAATGTGCTAAGAGGCAGGATGGTGGCCTAGTGGTTAGAGTGCGTGGTTGCTATTCGGGCGCCGCGGGTTCGGGTCCCGCCGGCGGAGGCTTTTTTTCCTTCCAATTTTATTTTTTAATCATACGTTTTAGCAAAATATAATGGTCAACCGCCGCTTCGCGGCGGCAGATCGTTTACCCGGTGGGTGCAATCATTACAGTTCGCCGCGTTGCGGCGAACTCCGCGCGAGTCACAATTCGCGAGCACCCGATAAACGAGAAGGGTGACCGGCGCGGTCGGGCTTCGAACCCACAACCCTCTCGGTCGCATCCATCCACTCTACCACTGCGCCCCTTGGGCGGCATACACCTGGCCGAAAGTTTAGAGATTAAAATGAACACGTTTCCATATTTTAGTTTATAAAGTACAACGAATAAGATTGCAATATTTTTAAATGTGTAAATATGGACGCATTGAAATTTGTAACAATTCAAAAATGAATAACAAATCTTCTTAAATGCGAGAAAGACTTTCAATGTAATATAATTTATTTGTAACAGAGATTCTCGAAAACTACCCAACTTTTTCAAACTTTTTGTACAATACGTAAATTAAAAATAAATGAGTAAAACATTTAACGTTTCAAACTATTAGAAACAGGTTTCATCACGAATCGACAGAAGAACCGCTATAAATATCAGAAAAGGTCATTGCAAGAAACACTTATATTTATTCCTGATTGCACATGACATTTTGAAAGCTAATCATTCTTTAAGACATTTTATCTCATACATTTGTGGACTGGATCACACAATTTATTATTTTGCATTTCAAAACCGAAAGTGATCAATTATAATCCGGAAATAAAACCAAGTTCCAAATATATTCCAAAGTGCACAATACATCCCTAATGTCATTTTATATCCCAAATGTGATAAGATCAGTGAGTTGAATGAATGAAATACGCACAAAAAAATAAACATAGCAAAAAATAAACATAAATCTCAAATTGTGCGATACACGTGTTGAATTTATGAAATGAAATTTTAGGTCACGTTTGCTCGGTTCCTGACGCTGCGGGCTACACAACTTAATCTCCTTATTCGTATATAGGTGCGACTAATGTACATCATTTATATCAGGATCACACTTCGTACTTACGCTGTCGCGTGTTCTTTACTCTATTTTAGAATTTCGTATGATATTTTCCCACCGCGAGGTGATAGTAGGTGAGTATGCTTGAGTGAATAGGGGGGCGAATCTTATTCGGTATGCATTGGAGGCGTTCCGGTGTAATTTAAACAATTCGTTCGAGACACGCACAACAATAAGCACGTAACAAGAGTGGATATTAATGCTCCGACATACCAGTTCGAGAAATGTGCGCGGACGTACAATAAATTAATCAAGAGTTATTGAATGTGCTCGAGGGGTGGTCAAAAGTATGAAATGTACTGGTATATCCATTTGTATATCCAACAATGTAGTAGATCAATAGCGGGTAGATACACAAAAGAGCATCACATTTAATGAATTGATGGTTACATCGACACATTTGTTATTTCGGATTACTTTTATTAGGTACCATCTTTCAATCATGGTTAATTTATTCTATTGGGTTAAGAATGAGGGGAGAGGAATGATCAATTCTAAACTCATCATATTCATTAGTTTTACAAAGATTTTAAGAGTTTAAAGAGAGGAATCTCATTTCCTAGGTTAAAAAATGAGTTTTATGACAATTAAATGCATAATTTATAGGTACAGTGTAATTTTTTGATATAAAAAATTGATATTTTAGATAAAAGTCGATACTACTTTCATATTTCTGATTTGCTCAGCTGCGTGCACTCTAGCGCCCTTATTTTTGATCAATAATGAAAAACAAAAACGTTTAAGTAAAGTTTATAAAATTTACTTGAATATGACGTTGAGAATTTTCAAGAAAAATTAAAAATTGCGTTTTTTTATACAGTTTTAAATTTAAAGTTTATTTTTTGTATAATAATTCGATATATAAATAGGAAAAAAATGTAAACATATAGTTTTTTAAAAAATAATGAACGTTATATTCTAGAAAATCTAATTATCTATAGAATGAGCTATCATTTTGTTAAATCGCTTCAGTAGAATTTTCTCAATCGTGTACGCAAACTAGAAAAACGATGCCTTGAGGAAAACGTGTTTAAGGTTGAGTAATCATAAGAATAATACATATTTAGTTTAATATTTAGTTTTAATATACTTTTAAATATTGTTTCTTTTTAATGCCGGAGTACTGGAACCGTTTATTTCTCATGTGACATATTTTCCGCAAAAAACAGTCTTTGTCGTAGTCGATTTTGAAAATTTTGACAAAATGGCGAGCGTTGGAATTTAACCTAACGATTTTCAAACAAAAATCCTTCTAATTATGCCAAAAACAAACAAACATCAATCGAACATAAATCCTATGACATCGGTTGAGTATTTTTTGAGATCTTTTGCTTTCCGACTTAAATAATAAATAAATACAATCAAAAAATAACTAGTGATCTCAATATTTTTAGGACAACAAGTGTTAAGATAAGGAAACTCTAGTTGTATATTCCTTTGAAGTTATGGAACATTCATATATTTACTTTTCTTTCTCCTGACAAGAAATCATGTAACAAAACATACAAGAGAAAAATATACAATAAGTCATTAGGTGATACTCAACTGTCTAAGTTGACGAATGTCAGGCGCCTCTGCCAAGCTGAAAAGCAAACGATTACTGAGGTGAATCCCAACTAAACCCTTTCGCCCGGAAAACGTGCGCGAGTGCTGCGGCACGAGGCACACCGCGCAACACACAACGAGTTACGAACAATCCAAACACGCGCAGAACGAATTCGCACTTCTATGTGTATATAATAAAGGTAATGCTCCAGGGAGCTTGTTAGTTTAGAGATGTTAACCCTTGTGATCTCTCAGAGACTTCCTCCATCTATCCGGCTGAACTCGACGGCAAATATAAGAGACGAACTCTCGGATGACGGGCATCTTATTGAAACGATAACCAACCATCAACTTGTCTTCTTCCCGGGTGCCGGCTGAGCGAACATAAACACGACCCACGTCATCTAGGCGCACATTAGCGATGTTGCTGCTTTCGGATTGATGATGGATATCTTGTTACTCGATCAAATAATAGCATATCCGTCGTGTTGCTGCCCTTAATGCTCCGGTTCCATAACAACTCTTAGTTTACTACCTTAGAACATAATAATATGAACACGAATATGGTAATGTAAGATTTATATATTGAATATATTAAAATATGTTATAGTGTGTTATAGTTATAGATGAAGTTTTCTATCAAAAGAAATATGGATAAAAGGTTTTGTAATAATTTGTGTTTACGCTTTTAAATTTTATTTAAAATTTACACTTTAGAACATTTTAGAAATTTCTTTCAAAGTGTTGATGTTGCCCATGTAGATTACATGAGCGAATCATGTATTTATTTGGTTTCTAAACTTAAAACCCAGAAAAATATGGCCAAGGCCTGGGATTCGTAAGTTTAGGGCTCCAAAAATTGGGTTTTAATTTATAAGTACCAAACGTAGGAGCGTAGTAGCCCAATTGATAATATCGCTGCTTACCACGCAAGTGGAAAAATCCTGGTTGTGACAATATCATCTCGGTTTGGCGATCACATTAACATATACAGTTGTCGTTATAGAAGTCTTCTTCACCTTGGATCAGCCTAGAAACCTACTCAAAAAGAATTATGCACATACTGAGAAATAATTCTGGAAAAATGACCGGCCACTGGCTTATGCCCCGTCAGCAATAAAGCGGGTGAATGATGAAGAAGAAGTACCAGAAGAAAATGTTTTTCCTTTTTTGCCTTTGTACTCTACTGAAACCGAATTAAACTTTTTATTTTTAACTACTGACCCTTTAAGTGCAAAACCACATTTCCGACGAACTGATGCCATAATTCATTACGTTTCGACTGTTGGCTTGATTTTTGAGCTTGTAACTTGTAGTTGACGACACAATATTTAATAGGTTTTATGGACTCATCAAGTTCTGTCTGTTGCTTCACAATGACGTTGCATTTTTACATGGCGCTTTGATTAGTAGACGTCGTTGACTATTTCCGACGTGACGAAGTTGAAGGTCGAGTCCCTCAGGGGTTATGAGCAACTGTAGAGAAGACGCATTCAGGCGATGGGTTGGGGCAGCTCTGCATCAAGCCCCCAGATGATGAATTCTCTGATTCGAGATTCGGTGGTATTTCTAAACCAGGTCGAAATCAGGTGATCAATGGTATTGTGACCTTCTTTCCTCTCTTCAACGAGATGTTGCAGTGGCGGGTGCCTCCACTCTATCACAAGAGTTGGACGGCCTACCCGTTGTTTGCAATATGGAACACGTTTATGAATAAGTCGCGGCGTAAATCCAAATGGCGAAACATATTAACTGTTTTTTAATACCGGCAGCGGTGAATTATTCGCTTAACAAACTAACCGGGCACAGTGTTGACTGCCAAAGGATCTAACTTCTTTGAATCCGAAGGAAGTTCGTAGGACCTCTAGACTAGTAGACCCTTAGACTGTAAGCGCGAAGATGATCTTGTCGTAAACATACGGTCGGTGATAACTGTTACGCCGTTTGTAAGACAGCGGAGTGCAGGAATGAATTACGAAGTAGGCAGTAAGGAATCCATCATATCACTTTGGTTATTCTTCCCAGCGTAATGGCGTTTCCTGTTTATATCTACCAAAAGAATCACCTTATGGCCCGTTCCGTACAAATTATCGCGGTTCTTCGATACGCTCCACAGGTCGCGTACATGCAAATTGAATTCAGTTACTATTTTCATTTTTTTTATGTGTTTACAGGTTATATACTCCTCTAGTTTCTGAGATAATAGTGGTTTATGACGTTTATGGACACTACCCATGTAAAATTATAAACTTTGGCCCCACACGCCGCGAAGGAGGTTCAGAGCGGCATATTGCACAGATTTCAATAGTTTGTAGATACGTATAGCTGTAGTCCAAATTAGGCATCGGCAACGGTCCAAATTAGGCTACTGTCCCCTATATACTATAATTCCCGGCAATTTTATTATTAGTATTATCCCATATACTTATATTTAGTTTTATAAAGAAATTTCCAATGAAAAATATTTTTAAAAACTAAGTTCGAGATTCGGAAACTCTTTTATTAAGTAATTTAATAAAAAAATATCATTTTAGTTTCCCCGTTTGTGCCCCCACATAGTATACGAGCTTAATAATCATTCGTTTGCTAAGACAATGAATAAAAGCGTGGAAACACGTTATATTAATGTCGAAAATTAAATTTCTTCGCAAATATGATAAAATTCCATTAAAATCACACTAATTAGCGTAAACGTAAAGCGGAGCACAACCATTTAATGTCAACTAGTCGAGCACATATAGTCGGTTTTTCCACACGATGATAAATATTAAAACATACTTTTAATGTTATAATGTCGGTCCGTGCGCCGTACGAAAAGAAGTTCCAGTCGGGGTGTATGAGTATAAAGTCCTGACTCTGGCGTTGGCATCGAGTACGGTGTTGGCAAACGAGTCTCGTGAGAGACAACTTTGAGTTAGCTTCCACACGACGGAGACCAGGATACACACACGAGCTCCCGGCTGCGGGCGTCTCTTCTTCGTCGTTTTTCCCCGCCGCCGGCCTAGCCAGGCCAGCGCTCGCGCTACCTTTCCATTATGCGAGCATCATCAACATTCGTACACACATGCAGCCACTCGCAGGACTCGCGTTTCGCGGCAGGGAAATATGTATGCGACGGCTGCCCCCTGCCGCCAGCACAAAGCAGCCGAACGACTCTCCGAAGACGCAAACTTCTGCATGGCTAAAAGCAGTCATTCCCGGCGTGCAGAAATAATAAGTCCTGATGATGATGATGATGATGGCGAAATTAATGATATTTATCATGTTTATGAAACTATGAGCAAACTTCTTAACTCGTATGTTGTGATTACGCACGACTGGAAATAAGATTACGTGAACCTCCTGTTTCACTCGTAACTTGCGCGATCTTTGCGTGGATCGAGGAAACAATATGCATCCGCGCCAAATTTATTATTACGATGGCAGGGTAATTCTATATTATATTTGGTTTCGGCGACGCCGACGGCGACGGCGACGATGTCGACGCCGCCGTTCATGTATTCCGACGGTTTTGGCATTTTTGTACGAAAACTTTTCATCCATTTTGTATGCGTTATGTGCGCTATGCTGGTATGTCTGCCGTTATGGCAGGCCTGCTATGGCGAGCGCAAACGTCGGCGTCGTTTGCTTCGCTGGCGGTTTAGAATGGGGCAATTTAAATTTCTAATTATATTTGGCCGGATGAAAAGTTAACGCGGTTAATAATTCATAATTCCACATGCAATATTGTAGGCAAATCCCGAGGATTACGAAAACAACCACCGTCGATTCGCCGGCGAAAAAGCGTCACCACTTTCCAGCTTCCAGGATGTTAGTGCAAACATGCATCGTTGGTTTGTTCATTTACATGCTTGCAATTAAATTATCATTTTTCATTTAATTATACGTAGCTTTGCTTATTTCTTAAACAACTGTATTTTTTAGAGATACTATATCTGCATAACTTTTTATCAAGTTCTTTTTAAAATCGAAACTTGGACATTAATTAATTAATTTTTTAAATTTTGCTTGAATTATAGTTATGCGAATGATTAGAATTGACGCATCGAATTGTTGTCAAATTGGTTGAAGGTAAAAAAAAGTTTGCAACTTCATATACCGTGTTAGACTCTTAAGTTGATTAAAATTGATTAATCATGATTATTTAAGTCAATTCCCTGAAAAATAGAAATAGTTGAATATAATCCAGAAAAACATGACATAATAAGTTAAAATTAACTTTAAAAAAGTATTTATCAGGTTTCTTGGTTAAATTTTGAAAAATATGCCGCGTTTATTGAAACTACTTTGTTTTATTGCATGTAATATAATTGCAGCTGAATTTTCTTGATATTTTTAAATTCTGGAACATTTATTTGATGTTTGACTATTTAGAACTGACGTACGAACTGCTTTTCAGCTTATTGAAAGTGCAAAGACTGGTCCGTAACTTAGACTGATTAATGTTTCATTAATAGTTCATTGCAAAAATATTGTGTCACCTGGCAAAGACTCAAAATGTTCAAAAGTAAATTCTAGAAAGTTGAATTGACTTGAGACCAGTTGGAATTGATGTTGAGAACTGTTGTTAAGCTTGTTCAGCTTAAGAAAATTAGGCAACTTCATATACCGCAACTTTGACTCTTAACTATGTTTATAATTGATTTTACTTGATGATATTAATTGAAAAAAAAAACATTGTAACTAGGTAATTAGTCTAAAAATACAACATATAGTTTGTTAACTTAAAACTGATTAATTTATCGATTTATTAACTTTAGATTTACATCCTCGAAGAAATACTAATAGACCGTGTCGAGAAAAAGTTCCAGAAGTCAGAAAGTTCAATTTTTCAAAGTCATAAAAGCATTTTTAAAAATAAATAAATAAATATATTTGAAATTTAAGTAGCTTACAGAATAATGTTTAGACTTTTCGTTCTGAGCATGTACTTCCGGATAAACCTGTAAACAATGTAAATCGCCAAGTTTAAACTCAACAAGAAGAGGTTAAGTTGAAAACAATTGTGTAAGGACCGGATAATCTAAATGCGTCGTCGGTTGGCCAACTGTTATCCCAAGAAGGTGCTCGAAACTCGGGCGGGTAATTTTCGATTCCTCGCCTTTTGCCATCACCACCGCCGATGCGTCGGTGCCGGCAGCCGCCCCACGCTCATCGGCGAAACTTGTGCGCGATACAGTCCAAGCTGTCACTATCAGACGGGCGGAGAAGCCGAAGTTGGCAGTGGAAAACGTTTGCGCTTGCCATCAGCCTGGCGACTGGGGAGATACGGGAATCGCGGTAATAGCCGCAAAGAAGCAAAGAGACGAGTGGGCTTGTGGCTGTACGAGTTGGATCTTTAGCTTCCTACCATCCCATCCACTCATTCCTCCATCTACCTCCTACCTCTACTTCCCAAACCACCCTCAGCTCCATCCTCCTCCTCCTCCTCCTCCTCCACATCCTTAACCCACCTACTCCCATCCATCCCCACAGCCGCCCTAGCTCTAGCTATGGTAACTTATACCCGATCAATTACGTTGACCTGCCTTCTGGACTCAGAAACTCAGCACGCGCACGACGCGCAGCCAGGGCGACTGGCAAAAAGAAAACCCAGAGGAGTTCATGCGCCTCCATTTGGCTTATACGCTTTGATACTATCACTCAGAGGATGCTCTTAAATCCGGCGTCGTCCTCGTCCTCGTCCAGTTGCTCCCCCCTCCTACCGCCGCACCGCCACCGATGCGATGCTGTCGTCCATTCATTTGTGCGTTCGTAATATCTACTTGGCGCTTTCCGCCCGAATGGCACGCTCGTGCACACAGGAAAACTGGAAAACTGCCCGGATGCGAAACAGAGTGGCGGGCCGGCGATCAGGAGCGACGCTCCTCGGCTACGGTCAGCTGAAGTCGCTACGCTCCTGCCGGGCGTGATAAAGTGCTCGGCAGCATTCGGTGGCTAGTTAGAAGGCTTGTAATAAAGTCGTGCGCGAAGAGTTATGCGACTTTCGGGGGGCTTTTTCGGCGCTGTCGTTAAAATTGTGGCTGCGCTAAACGACTGGACAATGTCCTTCGGCGCAAAAAGGCGGAAAAGAGGCGACGAGACAAAATCCCAACGTCTCAAGGCACCGATAAAATCGAATGGTGTCGATGACATCAATTTAAACTCGCAGACTATTTTGCTTTATTGTGTTTATTTCTTTTTTATATTTAAGATTGAGGACTATAACAAAATCTTCTTTAAAATGTATTTTATCTAATTGTAACAACACAAGTAGACATAAATGTCTACGATGTTTTCCTGAAATTAAATGAACTCGGTACATATGTAGAGCAATAATTATACATTCATGGCATGCGATTTACATCCATTGCATCTTTTTGCAGTTGTTCTTATAATCCCTTTCTGTTCTTTTAACGTTTTTACCTCTTGTTCTGCGGTTATCACTCTGTAATTTTAAAACGAATTAGCATAGTTTTGTTGATGTTCTTTTAATCGTAATTGCTTTTACTTATTAAGAGATGGACCTCATTTCTAAAGTTTAATCAATAACTAAACTATTCAAGAATGTTTTCTCAACGTTGCAAGTTGATAATTGTAGTATTTATGAAGTAATAGCTCATACAGCGGACTGGTGAATGTATAGTCGTCTTATATTTACTGAACTTTAATCGCATTTGTAGATTAGATTTTGATTTCTTCAGAACCGATTTGACTAACTGATAACTCAGTTTGTAGATAATTAAATTCTCTAGAATTTGACGTGAATTGTTTTTTTTTTTGTGGAAATCACTATATTTAAATATTTTCCCCTATTTTTAAGTAGGATTTGTATGCGATTTTTCGTACTTATTTTGACGTATTTTGAAGCAGTTTTAAACAAGGAAATTTTAACATATTTCTAAAATTCTCGACGCCATATTCAATCAAATTTTATAAACTTTGCAAAAACTTTTAGAGTTTCCGTTCCCGATCAAAAATAAGGATGCCAGAGGGTACGGACCTGAGCATCTAAAAAAAAAACGGAGCGATATAAAGTTGACATAAGTTTTTAACCTAAATATCGTTTTTTTTATTGTGAAAAAATTACTTATGAATTGTACAATAAATTATCAATAAATACTTAAAGCGCTGAGTTACACTATTTGAGAAAAAGGGGAAATCACGATTTTTTATGGCCTTTTCAATCAGGTTCCGCCCTTAAATTATGAAAAAGACGCATTATTTATTGAAATTCCTCTCTTCTAGAGCCTGCGATAAAATTACAACTACATATCATCGACTTTTTTCAGTGTAACATGCATTAAAAGTTTTAATTCCACCGTTTCCTTCAATTAATTAATTTTATGAACTCTTCATGATAGTGACAATTTTAATAATCGCGATATCAATAATTTTCAAACACCCTAAACCGATTCAAATACATTATCCCAAAATGACAACATCTGTTGTTTATGACAGAGAAGGGGACCGACAACTTTTTGTACCCTATTGTAATTTAGCGCATAATTTGCAAGATAGATCCTATACCCCAGATAAGAATGATAAATCCCACACTAATATTTTACCTCCCCAATAACCACATCCTCTAATCAGGTGCCGCGGCTCTCTCTAAGTCCATTAAATAATTGACAAGGACGTTAATGTCATCGTTAGGGACCCGGAAAACTCCCCCGTTGCGTTGTGGGTACCAAAAATATCTTTTCCTCGCTCCCAACGCGCCGCTCTATCCATTTGATTCAATGGAAATACAGTGAAATTAAACTGTATTTTGTAGAATAAATGCTCATTCAATTGCATCGTTGAATCGACACGTTTTGATAAAGTTATTGGCTGGTTCGGATGTCAGGTGTACAATTCTCTCGCAGTTGACTGGTTTTAATGTTTAGTGATCTATCAAAACACGCAAAATACGAGAATATCGACAAGTTTTTCAATTTCATGTTTCGGGGGTGGGGACGTTGAGGACGTTGCATTGAACATCACAATTTTTTGTTGGACGCTGCCAACAAGCTAGTACAACAATCGACCTGAATTGTGTTCTCCAACTTGTGTTTTAACCTCTTTCGAGGCAATGGAATTGCTTTTTGCAAGTGCTTTAAGCCTTGTTGGAAATTTACTCGGTTGCTCTGCCGCTTTATATATTGGCCTGCTACATTGCCTCGAGCATATAGGTGGATATTAGGTGGCTTGAAGTATGCATGAAGCAAGTTTTTTAATTATGCAAATGGTAATGGAAACTGTTGAAAAAAAAACCAAGAATGGCGGCTATTTATGCTTGCTTCTGCTCGTTTTTTTTTCCACTTCTTTTCATTGTGGAAATTTTCAAACCTGCCGCAAACTTCAATACGTCGAATTGCAATTTTTTATACGCTTATAAATGTAATTAAAGAATTAAAAAAAGAAATTAAAGAAGAATTAAATATAATTAGTATTGTAGAAAATTGCACTTCTTTTAATTATGTTTTTTATATCGTTCTTTTATTTCTATCTGTTTTTTAATATCCTTGATATTCTTACAATCGTCAACGTGATCACGAGATCATAGCGTGATCATTTTGTGGCACAGTTTAAAACATATTTTAAGTATATTAAATATTAAGCTATCAACATGAAACAGGTGGTAAACTGTTCCTCAACTCTTCTACTTCAATCTGATATGAATATTACCGCGATCCGTTCATGATAAGTCAGCCATTTATGGAGTTTTTTGAGACATCGTTTTCGAAAACACCGTGTTCAATCTCAATATGGGTTTTCCACCCTTAACCGTCCTTGAGGGAAGTTGCCATATGCATCGAATTGTTCCTTATTTCATCTATTTTCATACGGTATAGACATGTTCCTGATTATTGCACTACCGCGGTGTTCTATCCGGACACTTTTGTTCTGATCGCATTAGACTTGCCATCTATACATCATGTCTCCGTTTTTGGGTTTCTTTGTGAGAAGTTGATTTGGCGCTCCAGGAACACACACTAAAGCGTTTAAATATGAGTTTGCTACTTTATAAGATGTTCTGTGCACAATTACTTCTTTGCCATATATATAATAGAGAGTGCTTTAAGGTAAACAATTTCTGAAAAGTGGAAAATTTCTGGAAAGTCACGCTGAAGTGTTTATAAACGAATATCGGGGTTTTAAAGCTTTGTAGTATTGATTGTAAGAAACCGAGAAACATGATTAATACATGAAAAGAAGGAGAAATTCAAACAGGTTTACCTACGAGCTTAAACTCTTTAAGATGTAGCAAACTGCAGAACACAGAAAGCTTTTAATTCACTAGTCGCAATTTGTTGTGTCTACCACTTTCTAGCTCATGTACAGAGGCGTCTTTGTAGAAAACAACAACAAATAGTTAGTCAAAATAGTGTTAAAAGTTTCAGAAAGTCTTTCATGCATAACTGGACGAGATTTGTTTGAAGTAACAATTTCCGCGAGAAGTGTTTAAACATTATACAACAACTCTTACCATTACGATGCCCTCGTTCACAGTTATTAAAGTCTAAGAAGCTTCAAGACCACGAAAGGTTCTCACACTGAAACCTCAAAAGCTTGTAGATGAAACTGTTTGAGTTGCTCTATCATTTCATATGTTATTTATGAGTCTATCTTACAGACAAGAAAAACTACAAAGCTTTAAAACTCCGATATTAATTTATAAACATCCTGCAATTCCAATAAAATCTTCTTTTTTCAATGAAAATAATGATTAAAAGATGAAAAAGCAACTTACCTTTACTATAAAATGATATCCTGAAAGAAAATTAATAAAGAAAAAGTGTTTGACATAGTATATACTTCTTATTTTACATTCTTTTATAATATTTTACATTAAATGTATCTTTTAATTATATAATAGATTTTGTATTGCTAAATACAAATAGTATTTATAGATATTTGAATTCAAGTAGAAAATATACAAACGCAATGTTAATCCAAAATAGATTAATCCGTAAATAATAAATTATTTAATTGAAAGAGCTCGATGAACACCACGGGGAAATTTAAAACACACTTTCGCAAATTGATTTGGATTAAATTACGTTTTGGTATGTACAATCGTTCTCTAGCTAGAATTTCTACAAGATGTTATTTTTATTATTTTTTTCGTATTGACAATAAATTTGATTGACTATAGTACGAACGAAACGTTTTCGGCTCGCCGTAGAGTTAAAACGGAGATCAAATATTGGCTTTTATCATATATCGAATCATAGATAGCTCTATGCATTCCACCATTCGTCATCTTAAGTTACATCACATGTTGACCGAGGCCTGAAGCTGCAGTCAATTGTAGAAATAAATCCTCTCAGAGAAATCGGCGCACAATAAAAATTCTGCCTTTACTCGCTTTCCCACGTTCGCGCCACCAACTGCTCGCCATACCGTTTCAATCGTCGCAAACATTTTAGAATTCAAATTCGCTACAATTTCGTGTTCGTGCGTTTTGTAAATTGATTACGTATTCGTGAAAGAGACAGAACGAGCTCGCGAGTGAGCGGATACGAGCGTTACCCGCCCGGAAATATGTTCGTTTTTCCAACAATAACAATATTAAAGGCAGCGAGCTACAAGCCGGCGATCGGCGAAACAAAAGCGGAATTTTCGCAAATATAAGAATATGGTATTACCACCGCGTAGCCGGAGGATATAGAGTTTGATCGCGAGTATGTGTATACGTGTGTGTGTTTGTATGTGTTCATGATAGAGCAGTGTTTCTCAAACTTTGGTTCAAAGCATTTTGGGTCGGAAAAGTGTTTGTAGAAAAGGGATTGTACATTGGTAACTAAAGGCATTCCCTGGGAACTTCTAAAGCTCATAACTTGATACTGATATGGCTAATTAGGAATTTGAAGGTGTTTTTCTAAGGAGGTTTCAGAGAAGACTGCAGATGTAAGAGAGGCTCTAACCTTGTACCGATTCTGAACCTAAGAAGACAGAAGAGACAATGAGTATGAATACCGCGGCCGGAATTTCAGAATGCTTCGACAAGATTTTTTGTTAGTTTCTATAGGCTTTCTTAAGTGAAGGCGGTAAAATTCTGACTGTTCTGAATGGTTCTTCTTGGGCATCTGATGTAATGTATTTGTTAAGAGACTAGTCTAAATTGGGTTTGATCGTGAGTATGTATATACATGTGTGTGTGTATGTGGGTTCATGATAGAGCAGTGTTTCTCAAACTTTGGTTCAAAGCATTTTTGGGTCGGAAAAGTGTTTGTAGAAACGGGATTGTACATTGGTAACTAAAGGCATTCCCTGGGAACTTCTAAAGCTCATAACTTGATACTGATATGGCTAATTAGGAATTTGAAGGTGTTTTTCTAAGGAGGTTTCAGAGAAGACTGCAGATACAAGAGAGGCTCTAACCTTGTACCGATTCTGAACCTAAGAAGACAGAAGAGACAATGAGTATGAATACCGCGGCTGGAATGTCAGAATGCTTCGACGAGATTTTTTGTTAGTTTCTATAGGCTTTCTTAAGTGAAGGCGGCAAAATTCTGACTGTTCTGAATGGTTCTTCTTGGGCATCTGATGCAATGTATTTGTTAAGAGACTAGTCTAATTTGACTTTGAAGGTCTAACAGAATCGATTTAAGACTAGAGGGTTTCACCTGAAGACTGGACAGGAACTTTGGAAGTTGTCAGAGATTGAACAGGACCTCATGATTTCTGGAGTGATTCGAAACACTTAATATTCTGATGACTATAGAAGGAAACTCTTCTATAGATGCTACTAAGATTATTATTAGAAAGAAAAGGGCAGCACGTGCTTCAGAGGGAACAGAACTTACAAAAAACGCTCCATCACTTTTATAATTCTAGGTTTGATTTGTCTAAATCAGGTGGTGAAGAAGAAAGTCTTCTTAGATGACTTCTAGGGTGTATTTTTTTGATAAATGATCTGAATTGGCTATTACAATCTGAGAATATATTTAAAAAGAGAGTTTCACCTGAAATGGTTGCACAGGAACTTGGGATATTGCCTGAGTTTGGTTAGGACCAAACTTTCTAAGGGGATTCGAACCATCAGAAATCTAAAGATCTCACAGAGACACAGAGGTACAATGATTTCAGAGGTTATGGAGAATTAAGACAAGAAGGTGCTTTGGTCTGAATTGGCTTTTACAATATGAGACTAGATTTAAGAAGAGAGTTTCGCCTCAAATAGTTGGACAGGAACTTGGGATATTGCCTATGTTTCAACAGGACCAAACTTTCTAAGGGGATTCGAACCATGTCCTCAAAAATCTAAAGATCTTACAGAGACACAGAGATACAATGACTTGAGGGGTTCTGGAAAATTAAATCAAGAAGTTGCATTGGTCTGAATTGGCTTTCACAATCTGAAACTAGATTTAAGAAGAGAGTTTCATCTGAAACGGTTAGAGAGGAACTTGAGATATTGCCTGAATTTGAACAGGATCAGACTTTCTAAAGGGACTCGAACCATTTCCTTAGAAATCTAAAGATCTCACAGAGACAGAGAGGTACAATGAGTTCCGAGCTTATGGAGAATTAAGACAAGGAGATACTTTGGTCTGAATTGGCTTTTACAATCTGAGACTAGATTTACGAAGAGAGTTTCGACTCAAATAGTTGGAGAGGAACTTGGGATATTGCCTGAGTTTGAACAGGACCAGATTTTCTAAGGGGATGCGAACCATGTCCTCAGAAATCTGAAGATCTCACAGAGACACAGAGATACAATGACTTCAGAGGTTATGGAGAATTAAGACAAGAAGTTGCTTTGGTCTGAATTGGCTTTTACAATCTGAGACTAGATTTAAGAAGAGAGTTTCACCTGAAACGCTTGTACAGGAACTAGGGATATTGCGTGAGTTTGAACAGGACCAGATTTTCTAAGGGGATTCGAACCATGTCCTCAGAAAT
The DNA here is from genome assembly GCA_027575185.1 of Mimaenictus wilsoni. Lineage (NCBI taxonomy): Eukaryota > Metazoa > Arthropoda > Insecta > Coleoptera > Staphylinidae > Mimaenictus > Mimaenictus wilsoni. The sequence continues at coordinate 6,446 of JAODAC010083051.1, read as the reverse complement.
CGAAAGATCTCCAGAGACACTCAATATTCCAATGAATATAGAAGAGGTTCTCTCTACGAATGACTTCAGAGGTTACAGAGAATTGAGACAAGAAGTTACTGGATAGTGTTCATAGTTCAGAGAAGTTGAGTGGCTTTGAAAGTTTGTTACTTTACAAAAGGGAAGTTGATGTAAATTTGCAAGTAACTTCTGGAAATTTTCAATTGAACAGAAACATAAAAGTCTAAAATGAAGATCATCAACAACCAGATGATCACCAGATGCACTTAATCTTATGAAAGATACGGTAGAAGTTAAAAAAAAAACATACTACTCTTTAAAATAAAAGTTTGAGAAACACTGCAACATAGAATATGCAAAAAACATGAGTGGGGAAAAAGGACAATGTGTTTCCTCCGTATGCAAGCGGAAAATGTCCTCGGTGTGCTCCCGGCGAGGCGAGGGCGGTTTAAAGTATGGGTTTACGTAAAACGCCTGACTCTATATGATTGTGTGTTTTTCCGCGTTGTTTGCGAGCGATACAGCGCGAAGCGTTGATTGTATGCGAGGACAAAATAGAAAATGTGTGCGATTGTATGCAGCTGTAAAACAGTAGTCGCTGGTTGAATATTCCTGTGGAGAATCTTGCGGCAATAGGAAGGGAACTCGTGGAGGAAAATAGACGATAGAACTAAAAGGAAAATTGGTGTTTCCTTTGTGGCGGACCGATGCGATGTTGGCGTGTACGAACAAACGAAGACGATGCCGACCGACGCACTCACACAAAGAAAAAACTAGTTTGTTTGGCAGCATAGTAATTGTTACAAAAACATTGGCTTTTTCGCGATGTGATATCCGGACAAATATTTATTTGCTTGGCCTGACTATCTAGTGACTATATACTCGTATTAGTGCCCGTAAAAAATATGCTATGAACCGAGAAGTTGCAAATCAAATGGTCGTAAATCACATTTTGGACCGTTTTCAACTATTTTAATGATTCGTCTATTTTAAGAGGAATGTAATGTTATATTTATGCAACCAAAATGCAATTGTATTAATATTATTATTTAGAATTAATTTATTATTTAGAAGAGAATTAATTAAAGAGAACAGAAAAAAAAATCAATGATGAACCAGTATTTTTAGTTCATTTGTGTTGTTTTTTAAAGTAAAACAATTTTAATTGGATTCATTTAGATTTCCCTTATTATTGTTCAATTCAAGGGAGCAACGCGAACAAATTTCAATTAATTTGCTTTGTTATGGTCTATGTTTTCAAAAATGTTGAAACAATGATAGAAAAGAACAATTTCGTCCTGGTATTCATAGTGGTATTCACCATTTTTCTGCTATTGATGTGGTGGTGAGGTATGTAATTTTCACTTGGCCCGACCCAGTCTACCTACTAACGATAATTCTGCTTACTTTTACAGATTCTGTGCATATGTCTTCTTACAGGGAGACCAAACTTCGTCTGTGATGTGACCACAGATTCGGGAGGTCAGCAGACGGCGCACAGTGACCAAAAACGACCGCGTGCGCTCTTTCCGCAATTTTCGAGAAGTTCTTTTACTCGCAAATTTTCATACTAAATATGAAGTAGAAATGTCAAAAAAAAATCGATATTGATAAATATCGATATATCGGCCTCAAAATTTCGATATTTATCGATAATTTCATTTTCAATAATATCGATATATCGGTATCGACATTTTTGATATCGTTTTGACATGTCATTGACGTAACCGCCATCTGCAAAGTATTCTGAGATTTCAAAATTAGTAATTTTTCTTCGTTTAAGGATCTATGCAATAATCTTAATCCATCGATATTTAATCTTAAGATTAACATAAATATCGATGCTACATTGAGCTACTTTTATTTATTATTGTAACTATTATAATTGATGAAACCCATATACAGATGGCGTTCCTATGAAATTTCTGTTTAATCGATATTGATAATATCGATATTTTCAAGACGATTTTTCTATATCGATATATCGAAAAATTGAAAAGATCGATTTAGACAAATATCGATATTTCATCATCGTCTGACATGTCTAATATGAAGCTATGAAGATGAAACGAACATCATTGGCAATAAGTATAGTTTATGTAATATGTGTAAGATATAAAGAATATGTATGTGGATTTGTATGAAAACAACCGATTAATGTATGAAATATGAATAAGGTATAATAGATAGCTACACAAAACCGATTAGAAAAATATGAATGCCATGTTAAAGTACATAAAAAGGGGAATAAATTGTCATATGTGGCATATTGTTCGATTGATTGATAAGGGTGAAAAACCCCTATTAAAAGGCAAATTCAAATATTCACAAAACAGCTCATTTTAAAAGTAGTATAAAGGAGTTTTATCGTAAAGGGATTGAAATAAGTTTTAAACCATGAGAAAGTAGAAGAATTGGGGCGTAGTTTGTCGTTTATTTCATCTTCATAGCTTCATATTTAGTATGACAAATCTTGAGTAAAAGAACTCCTCGAAAATTGCGCAAACAGCGTGCACTCATAGCGAGCGGACCAGTGGATAATTTTGGCCAACGTTTGGTCACTGTGCGGCGCTACAGCTGCTAGGGAAGACCGAGTGATTGCCAACTTCTAGCTATGTCCAACATTGGTTAACTGCAGTGATCTGTTAAGAATCGAGGTCCTCAACGCGGCTAGCATGTCTTGATTAGAATAGACTCTATATTCATTTGGCAACACCTCAGAGGTCCATCTAAACGATGTTTTTAAATGAAAATCGAGGTTTTAACGTTTTGCAGTGTTTAATATGACACCAAATATAGTCTTTCTGAAACCGGAAGAATGAGTGCAGCACTGGAATTCATAAGAAGGGTTGTAAGATATAGTAATGAGAGAAGAGCGTTTGATGTGGAATGGATTATGGGGGTGAGAAGTACGAGGATAGATGTATAAAGTGTTATTGGAAACTGCGCTGAGACGGGTATGGGAGAATGCGGGTTGGTGGAAAGGGTAATGCCGGTGAGATATCAGGAAGTGGAAAAACAAATTAGGCAGAGTCACATATGCGAAAGCTTTGACAAGAAATGGTAGAGAAAATGCATTATGACAAGTGCATTCGGGAATCTTACCTAGAATCTAAACAAACAAAAAAGTAGAGACTGAGAACGACTTTCAAGTGAATCGCGACGAAATTCGTTCGGTAGGCCAGACAGCGTCGTGAATTAATAATTCCCGTGCCGATTGTTTGAAAATAATACCGAAACGCTTTCAAGCAAGCAAGAGGTACTCATATTTATCAATTATAAAACAATTATAACAATTATAAAACTATTAGTGGCGGCCTGTCGCGTTGTGGAGCTCAGTGCCCGTTAGATCACTGCTGTTAAGCAACGTCGGACGTAGTAGCTAGGCGTTGGATGGGTCAAGTGGTCACCCATCCAACGCCTCCCCAGTCTCCCCACTCAACAAGCGGCTGCGGCGCCGTCCGCGAACTCCTGATTTCGCGGTAAAAACGCGAACGAAGGTTGGGCGATTCGTTTGCAACGGTCCCCGAAAAAAAAAACCATATGCACAATAGTTCAGAGCAGTACCATAAGTAGCGTGACAGGATCGGGCCGGGTGAAAGTTACTAATTCTTTACACCACTACGTGGTAGAAAAGGTTGTAGAATAAATAAATAAAAATACAAAACTGTTTGTGTTGCTCTTTAATTTCATATTTATTAAAAAGTGATAAAAGCAAGTTATTAATTTATAAAAAAAAACCTACTTTGACCTTTAGATATTCCCAAGCAATTACAATGAATACCAGGCTAATTAATTTAATTTAAGTGTCACTCCAATTGTAAAAAGGTAGTGATGGTTACATAATTATTTTCATTCCTGTTAACTATGAAGTTATGGCATTTAGGCGAGTTGGCAATATTATTGGAAAACCCTAAAAATGATTGTAAACTACAAGGACGGAAAAAAATAAAGTAAAAAGTATCACGACTGGCTGTAAATATACGAAACATAAACATTATTCAACTAACCCCATAAATGCCACAATTTTGCGAAATTGATACGGAAAAGTTAATAATATTCACCCGCATAATACTAAATCAAAACAGCAGCCAAATTTATTCTACACTCTCTGCTGGTTTTGGGCAGTCTCCAATTTCGATAATCCTCTATCTTCCTCGTAAAACTTATGATTTATATCGTTTTGTACGTGAATCCAGCGCAACAAAGTTCTAAATTCCAATAGAAAATTATGATATGTTTGTGTATGCTAACAACAATTTATACTACACTTCCGACTTTCCTCCACATCATCATTCCGCAGTTGAACGTTTCACGACACCCACACAGTGAAACTCATTCCTGACATCGGGTTTTGAAAATGTTTTCACTAGACTACAATAATATAGGTATAGGTATACCTACACTCACTTACAAGGGGCGTTTACGTATTGTCCGCCTACGAATTGAATGACAATTTTTGTATGTAAAATTCATGAAATTCATATTGAAATTGTTGCTTATTTCGCGGAATTTTCGCGCTTTTGAGCCGTTTGCCAAAAAAATTCAGTTTAGTTACAAATAGATTAATTAATTTATAGATTTATTAATTTATAAAAATTGATATTTGCCGTTAAAGCATTATAATAATTAATTAAGTATAATGTTATCTAACTATGAATTTTTCTGGGCAAACAGCTCAAAATCCCCAAAAAATTGCATTAACCGAAACTATTCCCGTATATAAACAGCACGTCCAATAAATGTCATTAAAATCGAAGTCGGACAATTCGTGCACTCCCTTTCTTAGTCATGGTTAAATTACACATTAATCCTACCTGCTCTTTTTGTTATATTTTAATATTATCAGTATTATTATTCATATAATTATATTATGTGTTGAAAAATATATGTATTTCACGCAAACTTTCGAAACAAAGGTGTTACGTGAACGGAAAACCGATAGCAAATAGGGGAAATAGGAGGCGAAATTACATTTACCTGGTGATATAATTGGCGAAACACAGCGTAACGAAGATAGTTACAACGACGTGATTGTAATGCTGCGCCGTGGCCGGTGGCGGTGCGGCGGCGCTCGAGTCCGACTGCAATTTTTGTTTGTTGATTATTTCCGGCAGGCGTGCGCGGGTGCTGACTAGCAGGCGGCTCTCCTGCGGCGGCTGAGGGATGCCCGGCAGCGTGGCGATGCATTTTAATTCGATCGAGCTGGCCGCCGCGTGCTTCTTGTCCACCGGCAGGCTGAGGGCTAGCGATCGTGCCATTAATCCACGATTATCAGCCTCCGTGCACGTCATTTCGCCGACGTGTTTCGCGAGTACCTACGGGCACACCACACAAAAAAGAGATGTAATGCAAAGACTCTATTTTCATCTGTCATTCGCTTTTGTTTCCCTTTTTTCTCTTTCATTTTTACGTGCTTACAACACGTAGGAATGAAAGGATTACGACGTTATCCTTTCATAACGTCGAAGATTAAGTATTTGCTATTTTTATTAGTCAATTATTAAAAAGGCAAACAAATGTTTAGTCATACACAATTTTATTCATAGGATTATTTTTAATTTTAAGAGAAGATTTAGGTTGGGATAATGGGACATTTGGAAATATAAGATAAATGAGGTGAGGTTGGATTAGATTTTCCCAATGATGTAGGCGATTTTGATAGGACCGCGAAAAAACAATGGTAATAAAAATGCTAAATGCTAAAAATGCTAGCTGTTCGAAATTACCGCGCATATTTGATTTCAACTTTTGCGCTTTTGAGCGCGTTTAGTCACAAATAGATAGAGGGATGCTACCTGGGGTAAGTGTATCAGAAGACTAATACCGGACCTCAAAATATGGATAGAACGGCCACATGGAGAGACAAACTTCTGGCTTACCCCTATTTTTGGCAGGGCATGGTAACTTCGGAGATTATCTCTGCAGGCTCGGAAAGAGGGCCACGAGTGAGTGAGCGTATTGCGGGGAGAAGGATACGGTAGAGCATGCATTCTTTCACTGTAGACGATGGGAAGAGTATAGGTCCAGAGCCACGTCAAGGATGGATGTACCAATCAGCGCGACGAACGTTATAAGCAAAATGACAACTAACGAAGGAAATTGGGCAGTCTTTGCAGCTTATGCGAAAGCACTTTTACAAGACAAACAGAAGGAGGAAACTGATATTTAACTGAGCACAGGCTACCTAGTGCAGTTCACGCAAAAACCCTCTGATATGGCGGTGGCGAGGTTGCTGATAAGGAATGAGTTAAGCGTGAAAGTCGGAACGATAGGAAGGGAGGTGGAGGAGCAGGAGCGGCAGAATTGTATCGAAAAAAGCACATATAACCCACTGTACCAAGCACTGCAGACAATCGGGATGAGACGCAGATATATTGGCGATAGAGAGCTGAAGGTGGCTGATAAAAGACTGATAGCTAGAGCACGGTGTGGATCGGAAGAGA
>JAODAC010083040.1:20258-41054 GCA_027575185.1 Mimaenictus wilsoni | reverse complement strand
TGACTACAAATGGGTGTATCATTAGTTGCCTATCTTAAAGATTAAATAAATATCTATAGAAAAAGCTTGATAACTCGAGATTGATAAATTCTAAACGGCTGAAACTTTGACAAAAGTTTGTTGATGGAATCAACTAGTGACTCACGTTGAAATATTGAAATAAAGTATAATTGTTAAAAAGTTACGCACCTCTAAAAACTATAAACAGTGAGAGATACGGAGTGGCACACTGAATGTGTTTAGTATCCCAAATATTAATATAATTGATCACTTCTTACTAAATATTAAGTGCTTTATTCGTAAATTTACATATTTAAAAGATATAGAGATCGTGACTACAAATGGGTGTATCATTAGTTGCCTATCTTAAAGATTAAATAAATATCTATAGAAAAAGCTTGATAACTCGGGATTGTTCAATCCTAAACGGCTGAAACTTTGACACAAGTTTGTTGATGGAATCAACTAGCTACTCACGTTGAAATATTGAAATAAAGTTTAATTGCACCAAAATTATACATAATTAAAAGGTTAAAACATGCAGAGGCAAACAAACTGAGTCAGCGAGTGTGTTTTTGAGAGAGCAAAGGCAGAAGACGTCGCATAAAAATGTGATTGTTGAAAATTTTCTTATAAAACCTAATATATCTTAAAGATCATCAATCTTCCTTAAAAAACTCATAAAAACTCTAATAACAAGAAACAAAATGGAATCAATTTAGCATCACGTGTGAAATGATGAAATGAGCATTACGTGGAAGATAAATCACAAAAGATCAGGAAGGCAGGCAGCGTGTTTCTCGCAGGAGCGTTTCTGCGAGCGGTTGAGCCTGACAAGACTAAGGCCATCAAATGTTGACGGGATGTGTACGCAGCAGCCGTATCTGCGGTGATGTTTCCCTGCGACTTATCCTTTCTCGCGCGATCAAGAAAAAAAATGCGCAACACGCGAGACTATTTGTAGCAAATAACAGACAGCGTCAGCCTGTAAGCTTCCCCAATGTGCATTCGTATATTTCACTCTTTGTCGGCATGATTTGATTTATGAATCCAATGTAATTAAGAAAGACATTTCCCTGGAGTTGACGTGCAGGCTGCAGTGAAAAAAACAACAACAAACAACGAACATAATATGTAAGGCACATAAATTTTGCAAGGCTAATCTGGGGGCTTTAAATGACGCAAGTATTACGCTCATTTTTTTATGGTCATATTCGTTTTTTGTTGATATAAGTGGGATTTTAAGGTTTACATCAATTACAGCATGTCAGAGTTTTGTTTTTTGGTCATTTGGAAGAAGATATTGTTTGGTGGATTAGTATAATTTGATTTTTTTGGAATTTAGAACATCGTTTTGCAGGGAATAGCATGATAAAATTTAAAATTGTGGAATATAAGAGGGTAAAACTGATGTTATATTGGTTGCCCATGTTTCTTTTGTATTTCTTGACGTTCATCGAAAGTACTACTTCAACTACTCGTCGATAGATGTCGTCAATTACCTACTATTTGCACTTTTGAACAGATTTATAAAGATTTAACCTTAAAAAACTACATAAATGTCTATCATCATGTCACTTTTTAATCAACCTACTCGTCACTAGATGTCGTCACCGAATAACAGGGTTACATTGTTAGAATTTACCGTTTTATAAAGCCAGCAAATACGTGCCTTCGTTTGTTTGATGTCGCACATTTCCTCTTTCCTCGAGGGATTGCCTATCTTCAGCGCCTCAATTCCATTCCACGCGTTTTCAATTAATTATTCCCCGCGTCCTCCCATACAACTGCACGCCTATCGCGACAACGTAATTATTTATTAGCTCGCGGAACAATCATGCTTCCACCCTCTTCCGGCCTTTATTGACACACTCGGCTAAATTACATACAAAATACCCGACCAACGCATTGCGAAGGTATTAATGTCACAAATTACACAAAAGTTTACTTGATTTCCACTGTTTGCACACTTCCGGTCTACGAAAATTAGATTAATGTCCTGTTGTCTCGTAGAATTTCCTCGATTTTATGTTTTACTATTTCCTAACCTTTGTATTTCCCAAATTTCGAAACAGAAATATACTTAGGGTGAAGGGAAGTAAGATTGATGTAAATCTGGTTGCCTATAATTAGACATTTCATTATTTTTTAAGAACATTAGATTAAAGTCCCCTTGTCTTATGTAATTTTGTTGATTTTACGTTTTACAATTTCTTAACCTTTGCATTTCCCAAATTTCAGAACAAAAAATAACTTCAGGGTATAGAAAAATAAGATTAATGTAACATTGGTTGCCTAAAAATGTAGGTTTTTTGTTTAATTTATAAATAGTATTTGATTAATATCCTTTTGTCTCATGTAATTTCCTCGAGTTGACGAATCCGTATTTCCTAACTTTGTTTTTTACAAATTTCTAAACTGAAATTTACTTAAAAGTAGAAAAAACAATATTGATGTAACTTTAGTTGCCTAGAATTAATATTATCCTCGATTTTAAGCTTTAATATTTTCTAACCTTTGCTTTTCCAGAAGTTGAATTCAGAAATATACTTAATGGTACAGAAAAACAAAACTTTAGTTGCGTAAAACTAGAAATTGTCTATTTTTTCATGAGCTATTGATTAATGTCGTGTTGTCTTGAATAATTTCTTCGAATCTGAAATACTCTTAAAAGTGCAGGAAAACAAGATTAATGAGATTTTGGTTGCCTACAATATGACATTTCCTTATTTTTTAAAGACAATTAGATTAATGGACTCTTGTCGAGTGTATTTTTTTGACGGTATGTTTTATTAAGTTTATAATTTCGAACTTTTTGAATCAGAAATAAATTTAAAGGTAAAAAGATGTAACTTTGGTTGCCTAGAATTGCAATATTATTATCATCCATTTCAATTTTCTAGGAGGAAAAGGGGAAAGTGTGATAAATGGAGAAGAAATAAGGGTATGAGAATAACGAGTGTATTTGCTTAGGCTTATTTGGCGTGTCCGTGTGTTTAGTTATCAGCTTTTCCATTTGTCTTTGCCTGTTCGGCTTCCAACTAGCCCTTCGGGAGGCCTTAATCTAAGAATCTCCTTTAACTAATTGACCGTATAAGCCAATTACGTACGGCTGTAGCACACTTGTCCATTGTTGGCTCTCCCACTCTTGTTTAAGGTCAGGTCTGTAGGAAATTTCTTGCGGACGCAACCCTCTCAAAGCTAGCTAGAGAGCAGCAAAGAGATTCGATTGACGAGATGGTGTGACAGCGCTAATCTACGTTTACTACGTTACGAAGTTACTACGTTAACTTCGCCGACGAGCGTCAAATAGGCGCAATTCGAACCTAATCGCACTGGGTGTAGTCGATTGCCCGCGAGCAACGGCGCGGCGTCGCACTGTATTCGCATTTTCTAATTAACCACAAACGCGCATCAAACCGATAATTGATTCATTATATGCATTCGGATGGAGTTAACGCAGTGGCGATATATGATGGTCGTTAATAATATGCAAATGAATGGCATAATAAGTGGAATGCGATTGAGTTGTGTGCGATGGGCACGAATTTCAATTAACGCAATTTTGCGTGCGTTATATCGGGTGAGAGGATAATTAACGTGATGATATTTTGAACTATAGCTAAATTCGCTAAAATTTATCGTTAAATATTTATTTGCAGGTAATTATGGCGAGCCTGATTATGGTTTTTGGTTCTGTTGGCATTAGTTTTGGGATTACTACTGGAAATGAGAGGGAACGGTTTGGAGATCAGTGGGAGTTCCTTCCTTCATCAGGTGATGGTGAGTAATAGTTGTTAAAAATATATACAGTTAATATATGGGTGTATTATGGTGACTAGAGTCACTTGGGAGATTCTAGAGCCATCCCCACCTCCACTATTTTCTTCAATTCTCTCATTCTCCCCTTCTTCATTATTGACTAAGCACACAGGGTATAGTGCAATTTTCAAATATCTATATTTCTCATTTTAATGAACTTATCCGTTGCTAAACGGTGTTAGTCGATGATATAGTTACATTCTTGGTAATTTCTTTACTTAGGCACTGTTGAGATTGACAGCTTGTTATGAGGATTGGAAGATAAATAATCACGACTTGTATGATATTAGAGATATAAGTATAATCAAAACAAAAAATGGACGGCATACACGTCTGTCACTCACGGCGGTTACAAGAAGAAGAAAACGTTAGATAGGTTACCGCAGAATTCAAAATTGGACGTGTATGCAACAATATACATTACAAATATAGTATAGGCAACCATTTGTGTTTTGATTTTCAACAGGTACCTCTTAATTTCGACAATTTCTTAAATTTAGATCGATTAAAATGCTATCTAGGACTGAACCATCAAATTTGACATGAAATCATTTAAACGACGATATACTTTTTATAGTAGTAGAAGTAGATCACCTTTATTTTGGCATTTAACTGCACCCTTACAATATCCTTCGCCAGCAAACTTTTACATTACATTAAAAACTCAACAATAATTTAATAATAATATGTACAAACCAAATAAATAAAAATACATATGTTGTATACATACCTCATCCATACTTATCTTCCCTGTCTTCAGTTCTACAACTTGCCCTGGCCATAATTCTTTTCTCTTCTGCGGTCATGTTCTTTTTAACAATATAGGCGGGTCTCCGTGCTATTGTTTGGATTAGGTCGTATCCTGGGTTATACGAACTGTATCCGATACATTCTTGGCGCTTCTCCTCTTCCACCTCTCGACCCCTTTCACGCACAAAGCATTCCAACATTCTACACTCGCTTATTATTGCTTCCACTGCCTTTTCAGACATACCTTTTTATAATTGTTATAGAGTAGAGTAGAGTCATTAGAGAGATTCTAGAACCATCCCCACCATCACTGTTTTCTTCAATTCTCTGATTCTCCCCTTCTTCGTTTTTGTCCAGGCACACACCGAAGAGTTAAAAGTAGTGCAACTTTTCAATATCTACCTGTTAGGTTTTAATGTACCAATTCATAGCTAGATGGCGATACCCGAAGAAAGTTTCACTTTTTCGGTAATTTCTAAATTTTAAAGGCATCACATTAATTAATGCACTGAAAAACAAATGGAAAACTCTATATTTTTCATCGAAAGCACATGATGTGGAATGACAAACCCTAACATTTCCTCCAGAATGTTTCTCTGAATAAAAATAGCGGTTAGATTTCACAATCTAACAAAAAAACTGAGTAAATTTCAATGTGCACACTTTTGGTTTAAACTTCAGCCTTTTGTGCATGAGCGGAATGCGGTATCCCGTGTGCGAGAATGCGAATTCGTATCGCCATGCCGATCGGTCTGGTCATATAAGGAGAAACCGTGCCGACGAAAATTGCGTTCGAAGATGGAAAATTGCAAATATGCGCCCGCTTGTCTCACCCGCCGCGCCACCGCCCCCGCCGGAATGGTTTTTCTCAGTCCGTTGCGCCATCGCCAACGCGGTAAGGGGGCGATTTCACCTGCTGCCAAATAAAATTCTTGACATTTTCGATCACCATATTCAACAATACGCATACATCTCTCCTGCTTTGATGCGATTGCTACCAAACGTGAATTGCGACTGATTTCATTCGAATAGCCCAGCCCAGTCGACAGACGACGACAACTTCCGCTTGATGCAACTGGCTTCCATTCTTCCGAAATGTCTGTATTTCTGTTTGTTTTCCCGGCAATTTTTCACAATGGTTGAAGCAAAACAAAAAACAGTTGAAACTTCCATTGAAAAGCAATGAACGGACAACTACACGATGTGGATGGAGTGAGGTTATATTCATTGCTCGGGCGAGGTTATGAACGTTAAGTTGTGAGATACGATGTTGTCTTTTATTGCCGCCATTCGACGGTATTGTTCTATTTATTGCTAGACGGCAGTAAGATGTGATAGAACATGTTCGGAAACGATTCTATCGGCATTTAGACGTATTGTCTTATTTTTGCTTTGTAGCTGTCGTAAAATTTGGTTTACGACAGAATTTTAAGGTCACACATGTAAATAATGGAAATAGATTTGGTGTGTTTATGGAAAATCTTTAGATTTCTATAGTTACTATTGTATCTAAATTTTCTAATATAGGCAACTTTATGTATAAAAGTCAGTAATTTACTTTAGGAACGAAGTAATCTACTGCTTTAACACTAATAAATGGAATAATATAGATTATACCAATAATATTACTCCTTAGGCAGGGCTATTGCTTTCTAACTATAGAAATTATAAAGGAAAGCATCGAAATCTCATCAATATTATAAGTAAAACTAATGTTTGGTATAATATAGGCAACTTTTTAAACGTCTCTAGAGTTTAAAGCACAGATCATATAAGGTGCCCCACTCTGGCCGGTTTGTTTGGATTAAGCAGCGCCCCAAATGTCAGCAGGAAGAACTAAAACCGAAGATACGCAACCATCACATAGGATATATCTATATTCCAATAAATTCAATCATAACAATTAAAAATAATTCAACAAGCTAGACATATTTGTTAGAGACATTTATTCTCACAAAAAAAACATTACAACTAAAATTGTAACAAAACAAAAAACGGAACTTATTATCACATGTGTAGACTTATTGTTAGTGTATTTAGTCAATCTAATTTTACGTTGCCGCATAACACTATTAGAGCTATTCAAAGTTCTATTTCACTGCTAGTTGTGCCAATATATCACAGTCAATAGCACTGCACTAACAACATGAATAATACGGTCGAAGAAAGTTTATATATTCAACTCTTTATACGTCTCTGGAGTTTAGAGATACAGTAATCAGCAAATTCCACTTATAACAACTCGAATAAAGAACAGAGCTACACATTTTAACAATAAACTTGCTCTTAAATATGAAATCTTTGAAATGTTACAAGTTTTACAGGTTGGACTACACCTTTACTTAATATAGGTAACCTTTTTTACTCCCACGCCGCAATACTTTACATAACATAAAGTGCAAGAAATTACATTGCATGTTCGCAAACGCCACATAAAAACGGTTGACATTGGAATGAGGAGGTTAGAATCCATAGTTTACGAACATCGGTAATTTTCGTATGATTCGGTCATGCTCGCGATTTCGATAAATGCCGGTGCTGCCACAATCGTCGGCAGGATACGGCCGTACCACCACTTCCTCTCATAGGCCTTCCCCCTCACCCATATTCAACACCCCCTAGTTTAAAGATTAACTAATCAGCTGATATTCTTCTAATAATGAAATTGTGCTGGAATGTTGGGAAATCTTTGAAATATTACCAACTTTACTGGTAGAACTACTTTGTTTACTATAGGCAACTTGTTTTACAACTTTACAATTTAATGTTCTGAAATCAGCTGACTTCACATATAATAACCTTAAGAAACCATAGAACAACACATTGTAACGATATATTTACTGATCAAATTATATTCGACATTTTGTCTACTTTCTCTAAAGAACTAAATTTTGGCTTTATATATTCTATTCTCTATACATCTCTAGAGTTTAGGGATACAGTAACCAGCAAATTCCACTTATAACAACTCGAATAAAGAACAGAGCCACACAATTTAACAATAAACTTGCTCTTAAATACGAAAGCTTTGAAATGTTACCAGCTTTACAGGTTGGACTACACCTTTGATTAATATAGGTAACCTTTTTTACTGTTTTAATTGTTTAGATTTTCTGTAATCAGCTGATTTCACATTTAATGACCTTAAGGAAGCATAGAACTACACATTTAACGATAAATTTCCTTATAAGGGTGAACTTTGCTTAAGAGTTGTGTAAATATTCGAAATTTTGCCGACTTTGTTAGAAGTCCTAAATGTTGGCTTAATATACTCAACTCTTTATACATCCCGAGAGTTTAGGGATAAACTAATCAGCGAATAAAGAAGAGAACGGCATATTTTGACAATAAACGTACTGATAAAAATGAAATTGTGCTTAATAGATGTAAAATACTCCAAAATTGTACCAACTTTACAAGTAGAACTAAAGTTTGGCTTAGTGTAGGCAATTTTTTATACATATTTAGAGGTTAGGCATAGAGTAATCGACCAATTTCATTTATAACTACTACTCGAAGACATAACAACTACTTCTGATAATGTGTTAGTTCTCAATAGTTGAGAAAATAATAGATAGTATACCCATTTTATAAGTAGAACTAAATATTTGCCTAATATAGGCAACTTTTTATACATTATTTATCGTTCGAGATAGAGCTAGAAGTAATTAAATTATTTGACACCGAATATTGCATAGGACTACATATTTTAACAATACTTTTTTCGCACTATGAAATTTGATTCAACATTTGTGCAAATCTACGAAATTTGACCAACTTTATTGGTAAAATTAAAATTTTACTAAACATAGGAAACTCATTACAACAAGTTTTAGTTTATTATAACTAAATTCGCAGATTTCTTCATTTTTTCACCTAAAACCGCTATTAATCAACAGAATTATATATTTTAAAGTGTTTCCAGTAAACTTTATTTATGAAAATTTATGAAAATCATTTGCAAATTAGAACGTAAAACTTGCTTCACAATATGAAACCATGATTAATAGTTATGCAAATCTTGGAGAAATTTTACAAACTCCACTAGTTGAACAAAACTTTCATAGAATGCAATAAATTAGACGAAACAATGTGAGACAATGTAATATGGATGAAGAAAGTTGAAAGATGAACTTCGTCCATCGATACTCGTACTATTATCCAATCTCATGCATACCGTCATCCTGTTTGTTCCCACTTGTTCCTTTCTTCCTCTACAACCGAGTATTAAAACTTCAAACTTTTTTAATTAAGAAAAGATTTCCGCGGTATTTCAGCTCTTCCGCTCGGCTAAAGCAATCGTCGTGCGCACATTCTTCGGTGTAGGTTTTCTAATAATGACTCATTCAGACATTGACTTAAGTATAATTTATTACGAAATGCTTTCGGGCGGATAAAAATCGCTTAATAAACTTTATTTTGTGGTAAAGTGATCCGAATTATATTCGCAATTAAATTGCAGTTAAATTCTGCGAGGTGTTTTAATTGTTTATGCATGTCGTTAAATTGGGATTTTATGGCGTGTTCCTTTCATGTCCATGAATTATGAAACGTGGTTTTAGTGGTCGTTATTGAAAAATGTGCATAGTTTGGTTTTTATTTCGCACACATTCTCTCTCTCTCTCTCTCTCGTTCTCTCGCTCTCTCTGTCTCTCTGCCTTCATCTCCTTCGATTAAAGAGGGTAATGAAAGGAGATTGTGAGAAAGGAAAGAGTGGGATGTAGCAGAGAAAAAGAGAGTGACAGAAGAAGGGAGGGCAACTATAATTATTTATTATGATGCTCAGAAAATGTAATAATGATATAAAAATGTTGGCGGCACACATTGAAGGCTTTGGGTGGTGGAATCCGCAGAAAATTGCAATTTTTTCCTCGGTTGCCTTTGGCATCCCACAGCTCGATTATGCTTAGCCGCCTCAAGTGTACCAAACACGCGTCGCTGCTTCACCGACACCGCCACCGCCGCTGGCGGCTACGTCATCTCAAACTGAAAACCACCAAGTTTACGGAGGCGGTTGTAAGGGAGGAGAGGTGGAAACTGTTCGAAATATACACGTACATGAAAGGAGTTTGTGCTATCTCATCCGCTTATCGTTTATCGGGTGAAAGGCTCGCTTTGTATTTTTCTTGCCTTGCTAGTATACCACCGAATTCACACATTCACACAGTAAAGAGTAGATTTAGAGTGTCTCTCTAGGAACATTATTGCGTTCTCAGGCTTTCAGTTTTATAGTTACACGTTACAAATATTTCCTTCCTTGTTTCCGATGCAAATTTTGTTGTGGAAATTGACATTATGTTGATTATTTCATTCAAGAGCCATGGAAGAGCTAAGATTCGTGTATTTTTGGTTGCATATTACATATTTTTAATAATCATCGTGAATTATAAAATGTGATATATGAATAAATGATAGTGGATGTAGTCGTTTCTTGACCCATCCCCACTCCAGGCCTCGCCGAATATAGCACAAAAGGAAATAGAAAATAAGTTGGTAAGGAATAGATTTGGTCGGCTCTTTAGTAGCATTATAAGAAAAGTCTAGAAATACTAAAATCTGTTTATCTCTATGTGCTTATGTCAAATATATTTTAATACGAAACTCTCTCTTTAAATTTTCCCAATGTTACAAAAACGTCTACAAACGTTTTGTAACGATGTAAATATTCCATCAACAATACAATTTTTGCGATGAAAATCGCAATCTTAGAATTAAAAAAAAGAAACAAAATATTTAAAAGTAGAAAAGCACCAAAAAAGTCGCGGCACGTTAAAAATTATTTAATTTTTCTCGATTATTAAGTTAAAACAAATTTAGTATTAATAATTGTTTTTCATGTGATGATTAGGGAACATCAACGTAAATTTGTTAAAAGATCTTTACATTGTGCCGAAAGTAGAAGGCTTTCTTTATAAGTTCTTTATAAGATCTTGGGAGGATTTTCGTTTTATCGTGCAGATTTTTGCTGGAAATATTGGGTAATGAGTTATTGGGATTTCGTATCTTGGTTAGTGTTCTGAGAGCAGTTCTTTTGCCAACTTCCATGTTTCGTTTTGCTTCATTTTGGCAACCCACCATACAAACACATGCATAGTCAAGAATTGGGAAACATGTAGATTTGTAAATTTTAACAGCTGTTTCAGTATTTATGTCTTAATCATTTTAGTGCGTTTCTTGAATTGTATTTTCGAGTCAAATGTGATACCTAAATATTTCGCAGTGAGTGAAGGAACGATCTTTTGATTTCCAAGTTTAATATTTAGCGTTAGACTGGTAGAATTTTGATGGAACATCATAAGTTTGGGTTTGTCAGGATTTGCGAATAGACGCCATTTGTTAAACCATACCGATGTTTTGTTCACTAGCGTTTGTAATAGTTCAATAGCCTTTTCGAGATATTTGCGTGTACTATTAGTACCGTCTCATCTGCACTACGCAATAGATTTTAGCAAAAATGAAGTAAAATTTTATAAAATTTCAAAACATAAAGCTCGAAAAATAGGATATTCATTGTTTGGAGGAAGCGAAGTAGCTGTCTGCAGTTTCTTGAGCCATCCCCACTCTAAGACTCGACGAATTTAGCACAAAAAGTTTTATAGTTAAACTTTACAAATATTTCCTTCCTTGTTTCCGACGCAAATTTTGTTGTGGAAATTGACATTATGTTGATTATTTGATTCAAGAGTCATGGAAAATTAAGATTCGTGTATTTTTGGTTGCATATTACATATTTTTAATAATCATCGTGAATTATAAAATGTGATATATGAATAAATGATAGTGGATGTAGTCGTTTCTTGACCCATCCCCACTCCAGGCCTCGCCGAATATAGCACAAAAGGAAATAGAAAATAAGTTGGTAAGGAATAGATTTGGTCGGCTCTTTAGTAGCATTATAAGAAAAGTCTAGAAATACTAAAATCTGTTTATCTCTATGTGCTTATGTCAAATATATTTTAATACGAAACTCTCTCTTTAAATTTTCAATAGTCTTTTCGAGATATTTGCGTGTGCCATTAGTACCGTGTCATTTGAACTACGCAATAGATTTTAGCAAAAATGAAGTAAATTTTTATAAAAATTTCAAAACATAAAGCTCGAAAAATAGGATGTTCATTGTTTGGAGGAAGCGAAGTAGCTGTCTGCAGTTTCTTGAGCCATCCCCACTCCAAGACTCGACGAATTTAGCACAAAAAAGAAACTGAGGATAACTTGCAGCATATGTTTACCTAAATATCGTTTGTTTTAACGTGGCCTCTTAAAGTTTTATTAAAAAGCAATATTAGATACTTACAAGAAAAAGGCATGGTATGTATGTGAAAATATGCTAAGCAAATACTCGTATAAACAATAGTAATACAGAATTTATAAATCTGAATTCAACAAAAACTAATATTTGAAAAATCAAATCTTTAAAACAACTTGCACCCGAATTCCAAATCGGATTAACTCAACATTCACGCATATTTTGAGCGCTTATCCGAAAATCGATGTGTTCCAAGCCTCGTAAAAGTCGCTTTTAATGTTGACGCTTGGCGGGGCATACGCAAAAGTGAAATTCGACAGGCAGCTATCAGCAATAGCCAGAAAACGCGCGAGGCGTAAAAAAGGCCGCTACTGTACTGCCACACACCACAAAAAAAGCGATGGCTAAACATACGAGACACCGCCATTTTTCCGGAGGTATAACGTTAGCGATAACACTGCACGATGGCTGCCTTTTCGCAAAACGTCGAAGCCATTTCCGGGCCGTCTAAAATTTGCGCGAAAAACGCGTGGAAACACAAGCAAATGCCCAAATTGCCGATGAGTTTATGGCCAAAGTTTCGTCGTGCTTATTTTAATCAGGCACAACTTTTTTATCAGTTTGTTTGCAAAAAAACAAGCACATTTTTTGTGTTTACTTTAACGCTCGCCGTTTTTTAATAATCATCAACGGGGGACAATAAATAAAATATGAACAGGAAAGTTTTAATCTCAAAGTTCAAACATTTAGAAATGATATTAAATTTAAAAACACATTTCCCAGGGTAGGAACTTGAAGTTTTAGAATGATATACTCAACAGTTTCAATTATCTATAAAATGTTCTGGTTATTTCAGGATAATGTAAAATGCATTGTCTATAATGACAAGATTAGCTTCTTCTGAAGAATATACGTAGTTATAAGATTTGATATCGTCGAAATGTATTATGAATACTTTAACATATGAATTCTGAATGAACACAACTTTATTGACTAATGAAATGTAATTAAAATAGTTTATTAAATAAGTTTTAATCAGATTCATTTATGATGACAATTTTAATGTCAGACCCACTAAATAAGACAAATGTTATTAGCTTGTCTAATATTAAAATAAATCATTGATTAATAATAAAGCAAAGTGATGAAGCACTCTTTAATTATTTTGGAGAATATTTGAAAATTTATTTTTTGAAGTTTATGTTACGATATTTTAGGTTTTCAAATGTTGTGTACCAGAAATTGTTGTGTAACTGAAATTTGATTCGGGAAAATTTCAATTTTTTTCAAGTACAAATCTCGATAACCCAAAAAGTTTCATTTGAATAAAGCGTAGAGGCAGTATGTAGTTTCTTGACCCATCCCCACTCTAAAACTCAGCGAATTAAGCACAAAACAAAGGGGACAATAAGTTTTAGGACGTACTCACGCAGTTTTAGTTAAAGTTCTCTGAGTCAAAAAATCGAATTTCTGAAAATTGACGATTGTAACTAAACTATTCAAGTATATTCTCTCCAAATTTCAAGACGATAGCTGTAGTATTTACCATGTTATAGATCATAAAGGGGAAATGTGAATGTAGTCTTATATTTGGTATTTTTCTCGTAGCCGCGCTTTTTGACTTTGCGTACACGATTAAGAAAATTCTTTTGAACATATTTACTAGAGTGAAATTCAGTTTATAGACAATTAAATTCTCTAGAATATGACGTCATTTGTTTTTAGAGAACTATATATTTACATACTTTTTCCTTTTATCAATCTCGAAATTTCATAAGAAAATTGAATTTTAAAGATAAAATAGTTTAAAAATAAGCAAATTTAACGCTTTTTGAAAATAGTCAACGTCATATTCTGGAAAATTTCATATACTTTACCAAAGTTGCTCGGTTCTTTATTCAAGCGTAATATTAATGACACTAGAATGTACGCAATTCACTGCCGTTGGCAAAGCCCCCTTCATATATCAAAGAAGAACATGTAATCATTTAGCACACAATTAATGAATTTTTGCAAAGAAATTAAGTAATTAAAATTGAAATTTAACATGGAAAGGGGAAATTTGAAGTTCCCGAGCGGATTTGAACTGGCCATATATGTTCTTCTTTGATATGTCAATGCTAGCAAGTCTGGGGTCGTTTAAATAAGACAAAAACTTGACACTAAAATTGCCAAATCCAATATAACCTACAGTTATATGCCAAGTGCCTCCAGTATTGACAAACAGTTTCAAAATTGTCCAGACCTCTAATAAATCGGCACTTGGCATCGTAAAATATAGAAACCAAAATATTCTTATTTTCCTAGGAAATAAAATAAATTATAGTCTAAAATTCTATACACTTGAGACAACGCCAAAATGAAATAAACGAAGAAAGATACAAAAAGGAAAATTTTCCGCATGAGTCAATTACAATATGGAATAAATTCTGCGCGTGTCATATAAATTTCATGCTGTAACGAAGGCAGGGAATGATTACTGTAAAATATAGGCAAAGGGCACGCGATAAATTCCGGTTAAAAAAAACGTGCGCGTTCTTCTACGTTGTTGGCGACGCTGTATTTATTTCGTGTCTTTGATAAGTCTCATCGCTGTTGTGTGTAAATTATATTTATTTGTAATAAACATACCGCGAAGGAAGGTACACGCAACACGAGGGGACACCTTTGTCTTTAACGTATAGGTGGAGGCGCCGGTTTGGTTTGGTATCAGTGGATGTTCATTAAAATGATTTGTCGCCGGCGAAGCACCATCGCGAATTATTTACTGCGCTCGAAATAAGATAAAAGGACGTACACGGTGCACAATTGGCAGTGGAGTATTATCGACGATTGGAGACATGCTTTGTTTGCGCGTCGCGTAAATAATGTCGCAGTAGAGCCGGTGTCGATGCCAGTGCCGGTGGATGGAAGGTTGGATGGATGTAAATCGTGCTTTTGGGTCATGTAGCGATTTCGGGAGCCTACAACCGATATTGATAATGTCGATAAAAGCGCCCTCGATCACATCATCGACGTTTGGCGATTAAAAATATAAGCAGAAGCAATTTGTGAACAAATATAGGCAACCAAAGTGAAGGTTATTTGTAGGGCTGATACAGGGATGTACGAATATGTTATTTTTACGAAATGAAAATTACATAATATGAACAATTAAACCATTAAAAAGCTTTTAGATTCAAAATTTTCTTAAATCTTCAAATAAACTTAAAAAAAGTTTCAATTGCTTTACATATTAAAAACACTTATTTCACCTTAACTCACATGTAGGTTGAAGAGATGTTGGTTGTTTTAAAGTTTTTATTGTTCACGTATTGACCAAGAATGCCTTAAGATGATGGTTGGCATATGTGCATGCCTTGAGATGGCTGTTGGCATACTGTCGCAAATGCGGCGAAACAATTAGCGCAAGCCCTGCTTTTCTCTCTTCGCCGTCAGCACACCATGCATATATCACACCTTGCAGAAATCTTCTTATTTGTATAACTATGCAGGCTTATAGCTGCCACGAGGATCGACAGAGGGACATGCTGAACAAATAAAATATTGAAGTGATATACGTAAATAATGAAATAAGAATAATGTATAAAATAAATCGCTTAAGTCTAAAATAGCCGAACATAATAGCCGAAACAGGTAACAAGAAAAATCTCAAATTTTCAAGGGGAATATCTATAGTGCCTTACATTATTTTATCACGAAAGTTAATATGGAATTTTCAAGGTTTTGATTACAACATCTTTAAAACAATTTACCTTACCACATTTCCCCTTAACCAATATTTGAAAACCATTAAATTTAAAAAGTCTGATTTTCCTGTATTAGAAAGAAGTTTATACATAATTAAAGAGTGACCAGTATCCAAATAAGGGGCGTTCTAACCCACTTTTATATGGGAATTAACATATGCCTCGTGTTAGTTGATTGGAGTGGGGGGGGGGTAAAGTTGTAGTATGTCGAATCGAGAGTCACGTAACTACAGTCATCTCTCTTCTGATTGGTTGGTGGGTTTAGGCAGAAAATTTGAATTTGACATTTCGACCAACCTATTAAATTTCTGAGACAACCAACAAATATATTCGAGACAACCAACAAACGACCGCCAAAATGTCAAATTTTATAATATCACATATTTTAATGTCTATCGACCTCTGTGGCTCTTTCCGACATGGATATGTTTTTTTTTTTGAATTTGTATTTGTATGTTTTTTTTTGTATTGTTGTTATTTACAAGTATGGTTTTTGTGTTTATACAATTGTTTGTTGGTTGAGGTGAGTTATTCATGTATATGTTGTTGTTGTGGTTGAGAGTAGTTCTCGCAGTGAATTTCAGGTGTCAGTAGAGTGTGAAGTTGAATGATTGATGTTGGATGTTGTGTTTGAAGTTGAGAGTTTGAAGTAGTGTATTTGTGCATGATATGCCAAGGTGCCACCCACTAAGTTACCCGGACGGGCATACTTTTCCCCTGAGAGATAAAATAAACGTTACAGTACTAAGGTATAATTAAGTTTTAAGAATTATATCGTTAAATAATTCGATTTCTTCATTTTATCTTATCCAACTTTCAAAAACCAGAAAAGTTAATAAAGACATTTTTTTTCTGATTTTCCAATATGAAAGAGGAGTTATTACATATTTAAAAAAGTAATATTTTTATTTTTACATATCCCAGGTTTCTACCAACATTTCCAAAATGTCCTAAATTAAACATTACGTAATTTTCCTCGAGGGATTAATCTCAAACCATCCCTAAATTAACCGAGTCATCCCATGACAATTCCCCCAAGTTATCTATCATACAACCAAAGCTTGGATAAGTTAGAATATCGATCAAACTGATGACGTCGATTAAGATCATCTATCCTCCTGCATACTGTGATCGCCATCTTGTTTTTACAAAACTGACAAACTCACATCGATGAAGAATGACCGCCAATTTCTCTCCGGGCAGTCTCTCGTAAAAGACTTGTAGCGCTCGCGGGTTTTACTTTGACCACGACAGCATAACCGCCCCCTACTCATAACCCACGATCGCCATTACCACCACCACCGCCCTTCAAACCACCGCCGCTGCCGCCGCCGTCGTTTGACGGTCGCTGCGGTCACGGTGCGGGGGGTGCTCGTCGGCTTTTAATAACCAACTTGACTGATGGTCATTATTACGGCAACGTGCAGGCACGAGGCACTCTATGAAAAACGCTACTGCCCCCAACTGCTCCAGTAGACAGGAAATGCTTTGTACTAACCTTAGACATAAAAATACGGTAAAATAAAGGAAAAGAGTCTCAAATTGGTTTAATTAAAGGGAACGTAAATTGAGACTTTTTACAAGGGACGTTTACGTATTGTCCGACTTAGATGCCTTTTTCCTGTATTTCCGAATAAAATAAACAAAAACACTAAGAAATCAGGTATTAACATAGATAATAACTTAATTAATAATAAAGTGAAGTAAATTGATTAAGAGTTTGTTTTTTAAGCTCAAGGCGTCGTTATCACAAGGGATGAGGTGGCTTTTGTAGAAAATTAAATTTTTCCAGCGGGCTTTTACGGTTAAAATGGCCGAGAAAGTCGTTTACTAACAACACGTGGCCTAATGCTAACAATAAGCCTCGATGGCCCTAAAACACACGGCTGTCGTATAAATTACTAATTTAATAAGTTCTTAAAGATATCATTGTATAAATCAGACCTGGGCAAATGGCGGCCCGCAGGCTGGATTCGTAGAATATTGTCTGGCCCGTGAAGCATTGTAGTAGTAGTAGTTGGACCTTTATTGGCCTTCATCTTTTACACCATTTTACATTTTACCGCCAATAGACTTTGTGGAGTACGGTGTGCCGTTGATTGTGAGTAATGATGATGCAATTGTTTAGGAATGAAGAATAGTTTATTTATCACACAAGTACAAATAGTTACAGCGATATTGCGCGTGCGGTAGCAGAAAACTAACTCTTCGGGGTAAAAAAATATAGAGACCTCGAAGGTGCATTAAAGAAAGAGCGATAGGATAAGTAAGATAGAGAAAGAGCGCAAGGGTCGAAGAGAAGATATATACCTGCGCTTGGAATGCATGCAAAGATGTGGAAACAGATGTATAGGTTTGAAAGATTCGCAGAGTTGAAATTAAGAGAATAGGCAGTGGAGAAAACCTTGAAGAAATACAATATCTAATACATATTAATGTGTGGTCTGTACCACCACAACTTCATAAAATAAATAAATAAAACAAAAATATAATCCATAACAATAAGACAAAATAAAGTAAATAAAGTACACGTGCAGCTATCATGATTTTTGAAAATACTCAGGTTTCCGGAAACTCTACATATGCTTCGCCATCCGTGGTATTTCATCCCACATTCCCTATTTGGTCATCCCTCTCCACCGTTTCCATTTCTCCTTCGCAGTTTGCCTCAGTATTATCACATCCTCCCCTCCCACTCCCAACCACTCCCTCGACATAATACACCTTCCATATATTCGTTCCCCATCCACACCTTTCTTCCTTGTTCCTCACTCCCACACCTTGCCCTGGCCATAACCATGAAGCATAGTATATATATTATTATTATAAACACAAATATTAGTTGTTGTCTAAAATTGCCCTCGGGGGTAATCTAAAATATATGATTCGACATCCTTAGCAAAAACTATACTTAAAATTAGAAAAAAAATGTTTTTCATCTGCAATGTGGCCCGACTATAAAAATATTTGCCCACCCATGGTATAGATGAATCTTTAGTCCTTTATGCAACTTATAATTAAACAATGTCAGTATGAAATACTTAAGGCTGCAGTGTTCTTTATAACTATAGGCAAATTACATATATACTAATTAAAAGACCCTATTTCATCTTAACCTGAATATATAAAATAAATCTTTTTCAAAAACGTATTCTAACGTATAAAAAATGTAATTAAAGAAATTAAAATTCGAAAGAAGCAATAAGTTACCTCATTCCACCTTTTAAGCCTAGAATCAAGGCAATGTTCAAATATTTTCACCGAATCGCGTTCGTCTGGCGTAAAAAAGATTGTAATGGATCGAAGCGCAAAGCTGAGGAACGCCGAGGCACAATTAATTATTCACGGAATAATAAAGTGTATCGCTAATGAGCGGCGATTAATGTGGAAAACTCGGCTTTCATTTCGCGCACGCCTCGGTTGGCGCCCGGCAAACTGGGATTCGTTTAATTAAAGCCATTTTAGATCAGAGATTTCTTTACGTGCCGTTAGAGCCTTTGTCGTAGGCTGTGACGGTGGTTTAAGGGAGGCGGTTAAAGGTTCGTAATGCTAGTGGTGTAGACTTACTGCCCTTTTTATTATTTCCGCTTGTGGGCCTCAGAAAACCGGAGGAAACTGTGGAAAACTTGGACTGAAAGATTATTTGTTCAATGAAATGTCGCTTTGTATATTCGGTGAAAGATTTTCAATTAAATCTCATTCTCATGATTTGAATTCAAGATTAGTTCGAAGTTCTGGGATGTAAAATTTAAGATGTGATGATTTATGTTAAATCGGTCACGTGTAGATTTAAGCTATAATCTAAAATTAGAGTTTCATCTTTGATCTGCTTCATTGGTGGTTATGAAAGAGTCTTGGCTAGATTTAGCTAGAAATGAATATGTGCATGTTCACTGATACGTCGTTTTAGGTCCTTTCATTGGTTATGAATATGTATATACACAATTTTCGTAGGTTGTTTAGCAATTGTTTACCGTTGGTTTGAAAGGAGAAACACCAAAGGAGAGCAAACAATTTGCATGGGGTAAATACAGTAAAAATATTTACTCAGCTTGTTCTGCTTTACTCTTCTTCGTGACCAGTGGGTTTTCCTTTGAAAATTGTGAATGGAAGTTGTTCATGAGAATATTTAATGCTTCCAGAGATTTGAATAACAAGCTTTATAACTAGTAATAGGAAAAAGTACCTTAACATGTGCTTAAGAGGCAAAACAATGTTGGAGTAGTTGCCTAAGAGTATAAAACTACAATTAAAGCACTGAAAGTACTTTTAATATTCGCATTGGGCAATTACAAATTATTTATACTGATGAGTAAGCTATTGTGGTGTGGTGATCAATCCATTACCGCAAAAGCAAAAATAAACATCAACAAACCTAAATCAGCACTTAATCAGCATTCGTCGAAAACTTAATCTATCCTAGACAATAACATCCGAAATACTGAGGCGTCAAAATCGGCACGGCGCGATAGCGATGCACATGCTCCGCAGCGAAGAAATAAATGTTTGCGTCAGCGTTCCCACCGGTACATACAGCTGACTCATTTCCGACAGAAGTCAGTCAATCCTGGACTCCGACCACGGCAGCCGTCATCACCGTTGACACCATCTTCTGCAGCCAAGCCGTCTTCACCTGGAGGCCGATCGCCGATCGTTCTGTGGCGGTCAATCTATTGCCGCACAAACAAGAATAAACATCACATTCAGTCAATCCAGGACTCCGGCATTGTCAGTCTCAGTCCGAGTCAGTTCGACATTGAAGTACACCAACACCGAGCCCGACATCAGCCGCCGCCACCAGAGAGTCCACCGTTACCGAGAGTCCTCATCGTGTTCCTCACCGACCGTCTCCACCGACTATTCCAACGCCAGCAGCCGCCACCAGCGATTTACTTTAAGATCACTCGCGTATACTGCATGATCTTAAAGTAACTAGTGATGAATGGGCCTTTTTATACTGACATTTTTGTGTGATATCTAACATAATTGAATGAAGTAAGCTATTATAGTATAAGATTAACGTGCAATATACGCATATGATATGATAATTTGTGGCGATTTACTAATAAAGATTGAGTCCTTTATATATTGAAGTTAACGTACAAAATGTAGCTTAATTTTAATAAGGTAACACTGTAGACTTATCTCTAATTTGTCTAAGGGCAACTTTACAATCCTCTACAGTCCAAGTCGAATGTGCAATAATGTATCAGTCTAATTTAGAAAACC
>JAODAC010083040.1:0-20158 GCA_027575185.1 Mimaenictus wilsoni | reverse complement strand
TTGTCTAAGGGCAACTTTACAATCCTCTACAGTCCAAGTCGAATGTGCAATAATGTATCAGTCTAATTTAGAAAACCACTCTCCATGAGATCCCGGGTTCGATTCCCGGTGGGGATGCATATTAAAGTGAATTCTTCTACTTATCAATAGTGTTAGCCTTTAATATGACTAATTACATCGAAAAAGAATTGGCAGTCGATGCTCGGTAAAATCAAGCAAAAATAAATAATAATAATATTATTATTGTATTTGGTCCATAGACCTGGCTATCGACCTAACTGGGCTTTCAGCCTGTATAGATGTTTATTTATTATTTTTATATTTTACATGATAATTTTTGATACTGTTATTGTTGATTTTTGTGTTGTATTGATTCCTTGTTGTGTGTTGAGTTTACCTCGTGTTTTTTTGCTTGTTGTAATTGTCGTGAGATGCGCATACTGCGATTGATTTAATTTTTGGTGTGTGATTTGTAATTGTTGTGATTCTTGTAGTGTGAATTTTAATGGTGTGGATTTTTGTGTGATTAATTTTTGTGCGAATTAATTAAATAATTAATTCACACATGAGGGAGCCCACCTCGGGGACTCGAACCCCGTCCGACTGCGTGGTAAGCCGAAGCACTACCAACTGTGCTGCCCACTGGGGCTAAACCTAGAATTTCAAAACTTTTAAAAGATTTTACTTCCAGAACTTTATTATTTTAAATTAAATTAAAAAGAAAATCCTTTGAAATCTAAATAATATTTCCTCAAGAAACTTACTACGCCATTTATTCATAATAAACTGCAGATATTCCCCGAAGAATAAACAGCAAACTATTTCAATTACCAACAATTTTCCTGTTGCTTTTTAATCATTCCGGCAATCACATTCATACCAACTACCCTCTAAACTCACAGTCACACTTAGAAGTCACACCCACATTCAAAACCCACACCCACACTCAAAAAGAGAGTCGACTAAAATGGAATAACTTTCAGGGGGTGGAATTTTATTATAAACATAACTTGATTTATGAGCACTCTTAGTTTACTTAATTATAAAGTTCACGGAAATGTTCAATTTACGAGTGCGGCATGGCTGTCTTCCTTGTCCTTTCCAGCCGCTTGGTGAAAGGTTAGGCGCGCTCGGGGTTTGTGCAAAAGTTTGCAGCGTCGTAGGCATCGCATCGCCCAAAAGCAACTGCAAAACTGAGAGTGGCTTTCCATTCTCCGTGCATTCACGGTTGCGTTTTTTGGCATGAAAAGCGAGGAAATTGTGTGGTCTTGATGCTTTTGATAATAATAAACTTTGTAGCATCGACGTCTTTAAATTATACGAAAGCAGGCGAAACTACTTGTAGTCCTGCACGTTTGCATTTAATACACCCACGTCTAATTACCAGCTCAGCTAACAAACCGCAGACTGTTTTATTGCTTTTCCTGTCTTTCTTTGTGAGTTTTCCCCGAAAATACTTTTTCGGTGTACTTTGTGCTGTTTGTTTTTTTTTCTCGGATTTTGCACAGTTGAATCAATTCAAGCTCGAATAAATTTACAAGCACTGAAGATAATTGCGTTTAACGGACTTGCCTTACAGAAGTGCAGCTGCACGGCGATAAAAGCTGCTAATTTAAACTTACTTCAGACATAGTCATAACATTTATGGAGAATAAAATACCAAAATGCTATAAAATGAAATTGCTAAAACATATAGAGCGGGAAATTGCAGCAAATAAAGCAATGGTGGCAGTGTTATTTTGTTTCTGTTGCGTTTCTTTGGGTGAGAACACTTTGTTGTTTCGTTGGGCGTAAATTTTCAGGCGTCGATATTTTAACACGTGCCTTGTGAGACAATTATATTGGCAATTGAAAGAAGAGGACTCAATTAAGTTAGATGGACACTTTTCGTTTCACTGTGAGTGCTATGCAAGTAGAAGAATCTAGAAGACTTCTATTTCCTGTGTTCCCCTGTGAAAGCCGGGAATGCAAGGTTGTAATACAAGTGCGGGAACAGTTTTGGTTGGCCACACTCGAACGCAGCGGGAATTCAAATGACGTTGAAATTAAACCGAGCGTCACGTCCACCCAATGGTCCACTGCACCAAGTCCTCACATTACCTCCGCCAAGCTGGCCACCGCGTGGACGGGCACACCAGGGAGTACGTACTACTGATCGTCTCTCCTACGTCTCCTACCTCCCCTTGCATATACCATTCAAAGCCCGGAAGAGTTTTGTCTTTACTAGCTCAATGTGCACACACAATTGCAACGAATGCGCCATGCGTGCAAGTTTTAGCAACGATTTCCAACTCTATTTACATCTACCAACCCCCATATACTTATTCACTACTCCTATCTACTTCTTACTACCCTTCTCTACTCCTTACTACCTCTCACTACCCCTTACGTATCCCACGAGTCCCACTACCTCGATATTACCACCATGAAGCTGAAAATTAACTCAAAATTAATTAGTAAACAAAGTTATACAACTGTTTATAGTAAGCATAGAATTGTCACGTAACAGTTTGGCAAATCGAAAACACGCGATAACGTCCGAATCGTGTACATCACAGTGAAATCATTCCTGACGAGGTTCACATCGAGTCGATGGAAGGGTTCGCTCCAAACCTTATGGAACAACTCAATCGGATGGAAAGTTTCGGCCAAGTTTCTCGAGGGAAGCTGACAAACAACGTGGACGAAATAATAGCTTTGAAACTTGTCTATGTCAATGTCGAAAGCAATCAAGATCAATTTACGCGAATTTGATCAGGGTTGTTGAAAAATTCATTCTTTCCAAGAGCTGCTGCACGAGATTTTTAATTACTCAGTTTTGAGATAAATCAACGCGGGGAGTGACTTGAAAAGTTGCGAGTTGGGATTACGGTACGGTACAAGGGTCATGGTATAAATGATTAATAAATGAAATGATTAATAACCCGCACGTTGCACGAAAAACTTTCGTTTTGACATTTATCAACGTCCTCTTAAATCAGCTGCTGGCGCGTCTAAACGACTTTTTCGGTGACGGTTTTCTGGGTTCGGGACTACCTTAACGTGTTTCTAATAAATCAGAAATTGAAATATAATCTAAATTTTATGAGATCTATGGAATTCATTTAATCGAAGTTGCAAAGATGTATTTCGATATTGTTGTTTGGCTTAAAAAAATCAAAAAAGAAAACAAGAAAAAACAAAGTTTGATATCAATCTAATCCAGAGAACATCCTCTTTTTGATGATATCATTTTTAGGCTAGCCTCATCGGTACATGATATCTGTTTTGCCATTTGTTGTTGAATTTTATTTTAATTCTTGGAAAAGAAAATTAAAATGGTCGTAACAATGACTAATTACTGAGACTATGTACTAAATTTTGTATCAATCTACTCCTGAGAACACTCCTCTTTCTGATGATATCATTTTTAGACTAGTCTCAACGGAGCAATACGTCTTTTTTGCCATTTGTTGTTGAAATTTTTATTAATTTTTGCAAAGAATTTTATTAAAATGGTCCTAAAAGGGCCAATTCCTGGGACTATGCAATAAACATGACACCAATCTTCTCCTAAGAACATGCTCTTTCTGATGATATTATTTTTAGGCTAGTCTCATGGGCATCATGTCGTTTTTTGCTATTTGTTGTTGAAACTTTTATTAATTCTTGAAAAGAATTTTATTAAAATGATTCTAAATGGGCCAATTCCTGGTACTATATAATAAATTTGGTACCAATCTTCTCCTAAGAACATTCTCTTTCTGATGATGTCATTTTTAGGCTAGTCTCATTAGAGCATCATGTCTTTTTTGTCATTTGTTGTTGAAATTTTTATTAATTCTTGAAAAAAAAAATATTAAAATGATTTTAAAAGGGCCAATTCCTGGTACTATGTAATAAATTTAGTACCAATCTCCTCCTAAGAACATCCTCTTTCTGATGATGTCATTTTTAGACTAGTCTCATCGGTACATCATGTCTTTTTTGCCATTTGTTGAAATTTTTATTATTTCCTGAAAAGAATTTTATTAAAATGGTCCTAAAAAGGCCAATTCCTGGTACTTTGTAATAAATTTGGTACCAATCTTCTCCTAAGAGCATCATGTTTCTGATGATGTCTTTTTAGGCTAGTCTCATTGGAGCATCATGTATTTTTTGCCATTTGTTGTTGAAATCTTTATTAATTCTTGAATGAAATTTTATTAAAATGCTTCTAGAATGGCCAATTCTTGAGGCTATGTAATAAATTTGGTATCAACCTTCTCTACAGAACGCCCTCTTTCTATTCTCAGCGGTGCATGATATCTTTTTTACCACATGTTATTGATTTTTTTATTAATTCTTGGAAGTGATCAATGAAAATGGTCCTAAAAGAGCCAATTCCTACCGTACAAAAAAATAATTTTAAATTCTACCTACTGATTATTGACGCAGAAGAGTTAAACTGTCGATTGATGTGTCATTTAACCCGATATCATTTCTTTAAATATGGTAAAATTCATTCTAAAGAAACGCGATAATTCTTTTTAAAACCTTCAAATCCTGTTATAAAAGTAGTAAAAATTGATTTTCCGTCATATGTGATTTAGGTAAATAGATAAAATAAGTCTAAAATCACCATAAGTTAAAAACGAACCAAAAATGAGTTTTGACAAACGCCACGTATCGTCTTACTGGGAACTGGTTCGAATTGAATTTGTTGCAGTTGGTCCGACGAAAAAGAGAAATAAAATCCCGTTCTGCCACCACGGCTGCACAAATCGAAACCTTCATCATGTTCGACAAGCTGAGACTGAGACAAGCGACGGCCATAAACTAGCTCCTAAAATATTTACGCTCGGCGGAGATTTTTTAAAAAATATCTGCACAATTTACACCGAGTTTATTTGAGCGCGCGTCCGCGTTTTTTTCCTTTTTCTATTTGCCGTTCCACTTCTCAAAAGTGTTGTGGACTCTATCCTAACTGGGGCTGCGCGAACTTTGCACTTTATTTTCGACCATTTATTCCCACCCACGTCCTGCCGGCGCATCTTTTCTTCGCTGCAGTAGTTGCTCGAGGGATCCTTTTTCATTGTCATTGGCGTTGTTGTGTTGATATACAAAAGGGGCTTTACAAAGGAGATTGAGCCAGAGGATATGTGAAGTGATCATGTCTTCTAACTTTAGGCAACCCAACTCACAGTAAGGACAACTTGCTTTGTTGGTTGCTGGCTTTATAACCTCAAATCACATTCAGTATACATAGATATTCCCGAGTTAGACTACGATTTGAATTCGAGTTAGATTTGACTTGGTTGGCGACGCCAACGACGACGACGAGCTGAACATTCGGATTGAATGAAAATGTTTTAATTCCAGAGTTGATGTAATCTTGCGCCTGCAAAAACGGATACACAACGAAATGCCCACGCTGAGCAGTTTGCTGGCGGCGGCGGCCGCCTCCACGTCCGTTACGCTACATGTCAACGACGTCATCCAGCCGAAAGTAGCGCAAGGTAGGTTGGACTTACTCTTTCATCAGATAATTAGGCGTTTCGAATGAATCCAACCATAATTGTACCTCAGTGATCATAAAATTTTCAACAAAAACGCCTAAAAATTCGACATTAATCAATCGCCACTTAACCACTGCCGCCACTTGTATGTTACTCACGTCAAGGAATGAATGGTACACTGATTAAAGTCATATATGAATTCGTTCGGATGAGATTGACGGACGGAGAGCGGTAATTAATATTGAAATCGATAAAATGCAAGTGCGTCAAGTCATGCTTCACAATTAATGAGCGATTGCTCAGACATTGAAATGCTTCGATTCCGCCTGGTTTCGAATGGGGATGAGCAACGATGAAGAACGATCGAAAACGTGCGTCTCCCGGGAGGAATTTAATAAAATATGAGCATCTGATGGACTCTCCGGCTGATATACCTCGTCGTTCAGCCGAAAATCGCTGCGGAAAACCGGCTTCTTCTTTCTCTACCATACACAACTTACGCATGTATGTATCCGTGTGTGTAAACCAACCTGCTACATATCATTTATAATATATTAGGAACATCAAGGAGACGGTAAACCTGAAATCGAACATCCCGAAAAAAGCGTGTGTATTGACTGCAAATCGCCTGCCATTTTTTATTGACAACTGAGGCATCAATCTAGAATGACTATTAACATCGTGTTTCCTTTTTATGATCCTATAATGTATTACTAATATTATCTTATGTAATAAGATGTAATATTATAATATGTAATATTAGCTCTCCTCTAGAAAATTCGTAATAGGCAACCAGATGTACAAATATGTTTATTGGGTGACCTATATAGAAATTAAAACAATTTAATCCACAGAGCAAAGATTATTAAGTAAACCATAGTATAGATAACCAAATATACATCTTATGACCGGGACCGTGAAATATAAACTTTTAATTTAGTTGGACGTTTGTAGTAAATTTTCACCGAAAACATTTAATTAAAGCAACCATGATTGCATGTTGCAAAAACGTGCGTGAATTTGGTCGTAAAATGCACATATATAACGTTGGTGTTTGCTCATTTTTCAGATGACTTGCAGGAGTTTCCGCCCGCGCCATCTTCGTCGTCGTGGGGTGGTGGCGGCGATGGCAGCGGCGTTTTCAGCATGGACGCGCTCGGCGGCGGCATCGTCTCGCCGGACGACTTCCTACGGCTGAATCTCACGCTATTAAACTACACCGGCTACAACGAGAGCGGCTACAACGAGACGACGCCCATCGACGACGGCGAAGCATTGGCGGATTTGATCCTCATGGGCGTCGTCTCGGTGCTGCTCGGTCTCATGATACTCGTCACCGTAATCGGTGAGCATTAAATGCACCAATTTCCTGGTTGCGCTTTCATTTCTCTTACACTTCGCTTGTTTACTTTTTATATTTTTAAAAATCTTTGAATATGTGGCGACATCTATTATTTTTAGATTTAGTAAAACTCATTATTTTTGTTTTATTATTTAAAGTGGCTTTATAAAGTTATTTAATACGTCTCTTAATAATATTTGAGGAAAATATAGTTATTTTATTTAGTAAAATGTGCTTGAAATAATAGAAATTGCGTTTTTATGCAGGTGTTTGAATTTATAGGAAGAAACAAAACTTGTTATAATCGGGTAATTTCGAGTAGGGTTGGGAGTGTTCGTGCTCAGATGCTACCGACCTCGGCGCAAATCAAGCTCGGCGTGGCAATACGCCCCTAATTATACAAACGATAGGTTTTGCTAATACCAAACGAAATATATAATAAATTCAATTTAGTACATTACAAAGTTTACAAAAAACATATTCAATAATAGACAATTTAATACTTATATTAAACAGATAACTGAATACACAACAAACGATTTAATTCAAAATGATTTTATCTTCAATTCCCCGAAATTTCAAAAACTTTTCCATGAAAATTCATCATGTAAAAGAACATAGTATTAAAATCCGCCAAAATAAGTATTTCGATACCTAATACGCTTCAGCGGGCGTAATTAATCCTATTAAATATCAAAAGCCCCGCGATATTCGTCGCAAATGTACGAGAACAAAAACGCGTTTTGCAAATCGATGTGAAGGCATGTGGTTTGTTGGCAAGCGGTGGTTGAGGGAGAACGGAAGTCTCGAGTTCGGCCTTAGATCCGCGAATGCGAACTTTTCCTTCTGTGCGCCGAAAACAGTCAGAAAGTTAGATTACTGCCCGTTTCAATTATTTAAAATACAAGTCTTTAATGCCACCGCCACCCACTCAACCCCGATTCACCCAGCACGCAGTATTATCCTAGTTGTTTGCATCGCGCCTTAAAGTGGATTAGTGCTCGCTATTCATTTGACACTACTAATTGCAAACGATTCAAATTCCAGTCGGCGAATTTCGCTTTCAATGGAAGGCGAATTGATTTATTTCGTTTATTCCGAAGGCTGCCAACTAAAAAAGAAGCTATAATCTTGTTCCAGTGGAAAACTCGAAATATTGTGGCGCGGAAAAGCAATTTGCTTAAAATTTAATTCCGTACGCAAATCCGTAAAGGGGAACATTGCGAATCGCGGAATGAAGCAAACGTTTTCGTTTTTTTTTTGTTAAAGCTTTGCATTTAATTAATTAATCCAGAACGTGCTTGCTAGAATTTATTTCTTCATCTTTATTTCAATTAAATGAAAAAATCAAAATTTCTAATCTATTCAAGTATTTTTACTTATATGCTTTAGAACTTGTTTCTTTAGTTTGAATATTTGTCTGAAAAAGTGGCATTTTAGTTTTTTCATTGTAATTTAAAAAATAATTTCTTTCATGCTTTGAAATTTAGTAGGAGTATACAGAAATAGATTCTGAATAAACGTATGTAGTGGAAATTAGGAATTATTTATTATCTTCTTCATTATTTGTCAAAATGTCAATGTCAAAATTGAGTATTACAAAGACATTCTTTCAAAAGCGTTTTCAAACTTAATTAACAATAATATCTTGAATTACCCCTGTATATACACATGAAACTCAATAGTGTTTTTCTAGAATAAATTCTACGTCACATAGTTTTTACAAAATTTTAATATCTTTATTAGTTTTGGAAATAAAAGCCTCAAATCTTTTAAAAACAAATTTATAAATTTACTTATCATCTATCAAACTACTTTATATGAACAATTCTTTTGCAGAAAAAGGGTTTACAAACACTGAACCTCTTAAAATTGTATGCAAAACTGAATGAAATATTTATAAGACCCTAAAAAATGCAGTACAGGTAGATACAATGCCAAAAATTGCATCAATTTGAATCCAGGGTTGGAATATCTAAAAATATGCATAGTACGTAAATTGTACAGGTAAAATCTGTGAAATATATAGGGCTATTTTGCCGACGTGCGAATAATAAATGTACTAAAATATCTTGAATTACCCCTGCATATACATATGAAAGTCAATAGTGTTTTTCTAGAATAAATTCTACGTCACATACTTTATACAAAATTTAGATATCTTTATTAATTTTGGAAATCAAAGCTTCAAATCTTTTAAAAACAAATTTATAAATTTACTTATCATCTATCAAACTACTTTATATGAACAATTCTTTTGCAGAAAAAGGGTTTACAAACACTGAACCTCTTAAAATTGTATGCAAAACTGAATGAAATATTTATAAGACCCTAAAAAATGCAGTACAGGTAGATACAATGCCAAAAATTGCATCAATTTGAATCCAGGGTTGGAATATCTAAAAATATGCATAGTACGTAAATTGTACAGGTAAAATCTGTGAAATATATAAGGCTATTTCGCCGACGGGCGAATAATAAATGTACTAAAATATTCACAAGCACAGGTGGTCATAAATCTTCACGTGCCCTCCTCGCCTGACTGCCGTTGTTTTGCATAACTAATATAGGAAATTTGCTCGTGGTATGCGTCTCTCAACATTGTATTAAATTCGACAGACTTGTATCCCTCACAAAACGTTTCTTTTATGATGTTTGTATTTGAGAGATTGCAGAGGATTTTAGTACTACTTTTATCCAAATGGTAAAAAAACTGAGTTATTTTTTTTTACAATTTAAATAAAACATCGGTAAAAATTAAATAAAAGGTTTGTCAAAGTTTGAAACATGCACTTGAAGTTAATAAAGACTGTTCACGCCAGAGCATATGGCGCGTCTTCCCTATATTACTTTGCATGATTGTTTTCACCCCTTGTGCGCATACGCTGCTCACCGAGCTAAAAAAGTTTTAGCTTCTTCTTGTAAATATGGAAATTTAAAGTAAAAATTAAAAAAAGTATATAATTTGTGTGTGAAGTCGCCATAACTTGTTGGCGTTTTGAACTTGCTTGCTGGTGAAGTCATTAAAGCCTTTTGAATAAGGTTCCGCGATCTTACAAATCGCGGGGATAATCTCGTTAAGATGGAAACGCGCAAAACAAGGACGTATTAAGATGTTTAAGAGTTTTTGAACATATGAAACTTAACTAGTTTCAATAACTACTTTCTAAAACTATAATAATGCAAAATAGAGAAAAGTGTAAGATGAACAATTTATGATGATTCGCCATAGTTTGATAAATCTACAAATTTTGAATGTGCTAATACTATATAAAAGTAACAATCTTGAATATTTGCTAATATTATTTTGTAGGGTAAAATTTAAACAATTTTTGAATAAATAATCACCAATTACAAGGTTTTCTGTTTGACCTAAATACGTTGTACAATAAATTGGCAACGAGGCGTGCAAATGAAATCAGCGATCGGCTCATCGAGCTGCGCGGTTTTCGCCCGAAGACTTAATATAAACACGACAACAAGCAGCTCGCAGAAGCAGCGCAACTAATCCGATAAGCCACCCCCCCCCAACCCCCGCCACGCCGCCGCCGAACGTCTAAACTTGGTCTAACCCCGTTTTTCCTTCGCTGCTTGTTCGCAGGTAACGTGTTCGTGATCGCCGCCATCCTGCTGGAGCGCAACCTGCAGAACGTCGCCAACTATCTAATCGTCTCGCTTGCCGTCGCCGACTTGATGGTTGCCTGCCTGGTGATGCCCCTCGGCGCCGTCTACGTGGTAAGCACATCTCTCCACACCAAAAACCACCCCCCAATAAACACCCGAAAACCGCCCCAGACAAACATCAATATTTATTTTTACTCTGTGCACAACCGTCTGATTTGCACAGCATGTATTACAATCCAAACATTTCGTGGTGGAATTTTTGAAATCCTCACATCTTTGGAAATTAAAGTTTATAACCTCATTTCAAGACATATGGTTATCATTACTAACGCCATCTGTTCATATGTTCATGAATTGAAATGCATTATATTCTCATGCAATGTGTTATGTGTTATGAAAATCAGAGTTTGGGAAATCCCAAAGTGGAATATGTAGATGAGGATTTTGGTGTAAGGTAGTATAGAGAATTTAAGGATAGGATAGGGAGTTGGGTGGGATGAATGTGTGTACGGATTCGATATTGCGCGTTTGCTTGTGATGGATTGCCGTCCGTAATTGACTTATTATGTAAATAACTGCGCTCACTCGACGAAAACCCACATGTCTTCGTCGATTTTCAATTCCCCGCCTACAGATTATCACGCCACCTTTCCACCACCAACCCAGGGAATTGAGGAATTGATCTTCGCAGCTGAAATTACGCGCTATTTAGACAAGGTGCAGGAAAGTGGATGTATTAGTACTCTACGATATTAATCGGTGATTCACTTAGCACTCCTGCATGAACTGAGCGTTTCCTACAGAAGCTGCAGCAACAGGAAAATTGAAACAATCGATGCGGAGATAATGTTTACCCGCTGGAAATTGAATTATAATATGTTCAAATTCAATTTCACGGTTCAAGGGTTAATTTAATTTGAGCATTGGAAGATTTGCAATCATTTTTCTCTCATGAGAAAACCACGTTTAAAAATGTCAAGGTTAACAAATTCAATTTTAAAAATATTCACATTAAATATTTTCAAAGTTCAAAGTTCATCGAAACGGAAGGGATGGAAATGTTTTCGATAATAATCGGATAGAGGAAGAGTTGTTATTTCGGCAGAAAATATTCCTAAGTCTCTTGGATGAATATAGAGGATGCTGCAACCTTTCTTTAGTTTGGAATCTTTAGTTGTTCCTTATTAATAAAATACGTTGTACGAAGCCAGTAGCGATCTTGTTAACTTGCTTGTCCAAACGATAGCAACGTTTCTTAAAAGCTTTCTGTTCAATGAAG
This sequence comes from Mimaenictus wilsoni, assembly GCA_027575185.1. Classification (NCBI taxonomy): domain Eukaryota; kingdom Metazoa; phylum Arthropoda; class Insecta; order Coleoptera; family Staphylinidae; genus Mimaenictus; species Mimaenictus wilsoni. Next base: position 8,436 of record JAODAC010083040.1, on the reverse strand, counting down.
AGTTGTTCCTTTTAATAACGGTATTGTCAAGCCCCTAGTAGAGATATACAGGTCATTTTAAATTTGATCTGAAAAGACTTTCAAACACATTCTTAGGAATGTTTACAAAGTGTCAAAATTTGAGAAATTTTCAAATATTTAAAATTTGAGAAATTTTCAAATATTTAAAATTTGAGAAATATCAATAAAGTGAAATTTTACTAAAAAAATATTTGTGACTCGCCTGGGTAGTCCCACAAATATCTAATATCACAAATATCTAATATATTACGCCGGCGATCGAGGTTCGAGTGCGAGGTTCGATGTGTTAACGCTTATCGCGTCTTTTATAATGATTTCTATATGTACTCGCGATTCTATCTACGAGTAGCCTCGGTGCAGGTACTCTCCGACAGGGTCACAACGACTCGGTGGTAAACTTAAAAAACATTTATTGATACACAGAGAATAACTTACAGCCCACTTACTCGCGCACCGGTCAGAGGAGACCAAAATCGAGTCGAGGGGGCTCACAACGTAATTCACCCCAACCGACGCTCAGTAGCGTCACGAAGTTGCCACCTTGACGTTATCTTGGCGCACAGGGCACCGAATACAAATATTGATGGCGACCAAAAGTCAGCTCATCACTGCGCTGAACAGACTCCACGCGGCCATCTTCCTGTGTAAATTCACACAAGCAGTGTGTTCAGTAACTGAGGTAACTGAGTTTTCTGAGGAAACTCTCGCGCCTGCCTAGAGAAGCGCAGCGCACTTCAAACCCTCAACTTTATACTCTTTACTATTCCTACAACATACACACATATACACCTTCAGACACACTCACCCACACACAACATTCATACGTACACACACTCATGTACTTTTAATTTAAATTTGAAAAAGGTGCAAAAAATATTAACATTATAAATAATAATTAATTGATCTTAGTTTTATAGATTATATAACAAGAAACAAAATAATGCTTTACGGTTCACAAATTGTTGTGAGAGGGATTTTTTTCCCGCCTAAATAACACTCCATATTGGATTTAAACGAAAAAGTAAACTTGCCGATTGTATAGCAGCAAATATTGATATACAATAACAATACAAATTGTTTTCTTTACATCTGGCGAGTGAAAAAGCGAGGCAGCAGTGTAAATACAGCCTGCTTTCCCAATGGCTTCCCTGCTACTGTGTTCCAGTGCTACAGAGCTCGCCAGTTGAGTGTTATTCGAACTTCTGAAACCCCAACTTTTTTTTTATTTCTCTGCCTTGTTTGCGAACAACAACTATTTATCTTCCCATCTCGCTTTTCATGTCCACTTTTCGATTCCCCCGTACTTTTCTCCCATTCTCCGAGGAACGGGGAGTGGGGAACATTCTCATTCCTCCTTACCCCAATTCGCCTTCAACTCCCTTAGAATCGTATGCATACGTCTACTAGCAAATGGGTGCTAGTGGCAGAGAGCATTTATTGCCTTCTCAGTTTCACGCCATCCTGTTGCTCCCCTTCCGTATTCGTCCTCGTCTCTTCCACCGGGAGACTATAGGAAACTGTCATTCTCTCGATAAGTTAAATAAAACAAATCCGAGGCACAGGGACCTGGAGTCATCAGTTGCGAAGTGCGATGGGAGGCACCCATCACTGGAACCACCTCTACTTTTTTGCCCTCTGCCGTCGCCACTGCCGCCGACGACGACGACGGACGTTTGGTGACTTTCACCCGTTAGTCGTTGCTTCTCCTTTTTTTCCTCCTACTTGGGAAAGTGTCTCTTTGGATTGATGCCACATGCTCGGGCAATTGTTCCGTCGTTTCATGCCAGCAAACCCTCGCCCACACCTTCAGACCTTCAGGCCCTCACTTCCCACACCCAACCGCACATACACACAAACACTCACACAGATCCACACACACACACACACACACACAAGCGCGCACACACATATATACATATATTCAGAAAGCCACTGCAAACACATACAGACACATCAATGGGATCTATAAACAAGCAAACATATACATACACAGGATAAACCCATCTACACTGGAGGATCTCTAAGCGACGCAGATGTGCTAAGATCGTGTGGAATATTGCTTTTTATTCCATCCGGCCTCTCCTTTCGGGTCCTTCATCGTTTCTCCATGTCACTCTCGGCAACGATTGTAAATTGTTGTTGTAGTTTGGGTTTGTCTAGGCAGTGGCAATGTGGCGTTGGCAAAAAGGCTCCGATTTTAAAAGTCCATCGAGCTAATGGAATTTACGGAAAGCGGAAAATACGCCAATGGATTCGGTCCGGAGACAATGAAATGCAGTTAAATGGGAGCAAGGGCAGGAGTGAGAGCGGACAAGTGGAATGAGCTCTCTCTATCGTCTTCTCTGCTTCTCTGCGTTCAGAGAGCACGGGAAGTACATACATCGTCTTCGCTTATATAGTGTGAGGCCGTCGATATCTATTATTTTCCTTCACCTACTGAATTAAAGCCGAAGCGCCTTTTATGCCGCCTCCGTTCGTGCCGTACAACACTCGCAAACAGCATCCAATATATACGGTTGTGATGGTCAGGTCAGCCAGAGAATGAATACAAACACCAAGTCATAACTCTTATATTTACTTTTATTAGAACGCCCCTCTTTTTCTTCTTCTTTGTAGACAATTTATGGTTATTGTTTCAAAATATTGAAGAATTTTCTTCAAAATCATACAAAAGCTATAAAAGACAAGGCAAGGAAAAAATTATTTTGTTTATGTGGAAATCTTTTCCAGAGTTCATATTCTACTTCTATCCATATCTGTCTTCGCCTTTTTCTGATCCAAATATTTGCTTACCTTCTTGACTCATACACCTGTCATTTATAGTCTGTTCTCCGTTTGATCTTCTATGGGACGCCGGGTTATATGAACTTTCCCCACAACTTTCTTTTGTTGTCCTTAGATGTCCGCCTCCCTTCACTACCTTCTGACTAGTTCTGTTAAGAACCCACAAAATATAACGAAAAAAAAAACGGTTGATAATGGTTGGAAACCGTTGAGAGGCGGATGCAGGTGTTGCTCGTCAGAAACAGCCGCTACTAAGGGTTGACGCGTACCAACGGCGGTTGCTGACGGCGGACCCTCAGGAAAGCGTAGAGACGCAAAGGGTGCGCCATTCTTGTATAAAAGCACCGTGCACACGTAAATAAAGAAAGTAGGTAAGGGCTTACTCCGAGAAAACACCTTTAAAGTCGGAGACAGATACATTCAAATAGGATTGAAGGCGAAATATTCTGGTCTACACATTCAACAGTGCAGGAAACGTGGTATAAAATTTGAACAGCAGAGAGAGCTCAGGTAGCCAAGAAAACTGCAAGGAATTTATATAACGTGTTAAATGCCCATAGCAACCTGAGCATTGAAAATAAGGCCAACATAATTTAAACGATAATTTTGAAATAACTCTCCTACGGTCAGGAAATTTGGTCTGCTGATTACAATATAATACCATCGAACTTCAGTGGTGCACTTAGAAGGGCAATACTACTCGCCACAGGGGAACATTACACCACTAGCAATGTCAAGCTACTGAAGTCAAGACTGAACAAATCAGATCCCATAACCTCAGCGAAGGAAGCAGCTCTGAAACTTGTCAAGACTATCTCCGACTTGGAGGACAAATTCCCATCAGGAACGAAAGAGAATCTTCTCTCCCTCGCCCGCTGAAGGGCGCCTACACTAATCAACACAGACAACTCTAAGAAGAGTTTATATCAGGTATTGAGTGACATTGACCTTAGGTCAGATTCTCATAAACTCAGTGTGTTTGATTTCTCGTGATCCCCTGATTCCCTCACAGCAGACGTCGGGTAGTTATCCGCCAGTATTCCAAGGAAAATTGTCTGATAGTCTTTGGCTCAGCAGTACAGCGTCGCAGCATTGTGGCGTTCGCGTCTGGAAGCGTCGGCCGGATGATGTTTACGACAAGTTTCGTTACGGTCTCCCATACTGCCCTTTCCGATATGCCTGTTGTCTTCAACATATTTTCTGACACCTTCCTCCGATCGTGCCATTTGTGATTTTTGAATTTATCTTCCATTATTTATCAATTACTCTAGGCTATAGGACGATTTATTCTGTTATACTTCTACCGAGAATCGAACTCGGGACCCAGAATATTTAATTGCTCAATACAAGTTTACCTTTTCCTTCGAATGTTTGTAAAAAAAACACCAACAAAAATATTTCCATTACTACAACAATGTATAATTTTCACTAATTGGCACTTGAAGATATTTTAACAATGCACACGCAATAAAAAGAATCGCACAAAAGCAAACACCGCAATTATCAGCATGGTAACGCTTCATTAAACAACAATTACGCGCTAACAAAGCGAATTCCAGCGCAAAAAATACACGCAGAATAGCAAAAGCCAGACAGACACGGGGATAAAAAAAACGAACGTCGAGCAGCAAATGTTTTAATTGCTTTAAGGCTATCGCCCCTTTTTAAGAGTACTCTTTGTAAGCTTTTAATGCCAAAATAATTACGCTTTGTAATTCGTAATTTTTAAAGACGTTATCCATCGCTTAACTCCAAATTTAACTGGTTAACAAAAGATGTTAACAAAAGATGCAGCAAGAATTAACAAAATTAAAATTAATATTTTTTCAGAGTTTCCAAGGAACATATTTCGTGTTTATATTCATGTTTATTTTCATTTTCGGTGCTGAGATAATTACATTTAAATGTTTTAATTAAAATTCATTTCCTAAATTCATATTTAAGCAATTTTAAGCAATAGGCGGCGCCGCTTGTGTGTTTAGCCGTCAAGTGGCGCCACCCAATAGGTAATGAAACTTATAGGATTTTATGAAATATAAAGGTGCTAATGAAAATTGAACAAGGGATAAAAACACTTGAAAATTGGATGTAATTGTATTTGTACAACAAATTTCGTTTGTCAGCAATGAAAAATTAATTGTTACTCCGCTGGAAACGGTAAATTAATTTTTAACAAAGGTATTTGCCCTAGAACTCTTCTAAAATTTAAAAAATAAGTTCTGTGAGGACATTTTTCTGATTAATTTTCGATATTTTAATTATGAATATTAAACGTCTTTTTTCGCCTTGAACTAACGCCTTTTCAGAGGTTTTCAGCTTTCAGCTGGCAGGGACTAAATTAATCACTCCTGCCTGCTTATGTAGTATTAGGTAATAAATTCATCATATTCAGAGTGTCCTTTTTTAATTTTCATCCGCCGCTGAAAAGCGAAATTCGGCGCGTAAAATCTGAAATTAAGTTTTCGCAAAGTTCAAGTTCCTCACCCGGTGTTGCTTTTTTTTTCTTCTTCTCTTCTCTCACACTTTCCCACTTGTTCTCTCTTTCATCCACGCTCACGTCGCTCTATTTCCATGTCTCTCTTTCTCTTTCTTTCACCTTTTCTCTCCTCTTCACTCATCTGGTTGGTTAATTCGTCCTTCTTACAACGCACGCGACGCCAGCCTTTCTGGACATTAATATTTATTAACTTGAAATGATTCCGGTGCTATGATACTGCCGATTTGCAGTCGGTAACGTACCTAAGATGAGCCAACGTCCCAGCCTTTTTATTCATGATTTTTATCCCTTGAAACTGTAATTTTCTCGAACAACGCGCTGCGAAGCCGATGGCGACGACCGGGAAACAATTCAAGAAATGCAATTTATTCGCCTTCGCTCAAATCAAGTTTTTGACATCGGTCTTCAGCCTTGCGTCGGGTGAGAGAGTGGCGCCGACAAACAATGCCAACAATGCGGTGCCCTGCTTCATTTGCATTCCGTTTTGTGCGGCATTTATTCAATTTAAAACTTTCCTTGTTCAAATCTTGTTTAATTCTAAAACAATGGCACTCCTGTTGAGTGCAGGCCATTCATTCGTTCATTCGAAGGAGCGACGAATTTTCCGGAAAAATTACGTGTGTTCCCCAGATTTTTCGTTTAACTTTTTATAATTGGGATATTAAGTGGCAATTTACGGAGAAATATGCAACACACAAAACATTACATTGTGAATTAATCTTTTTTCTACGTTTTTATTTGGATTAAATCTTGTAATTTTTTTAGAAACACTTCAGTTTTCGACTAAACCGAACATATAGAATCTTTCCAGTAGAGTATTTCAAAGTTTCGCGGCTTTAAATATCGAAAACTGTTCACTTCGTAAGTAGCGCCACCTATTGATAGAAGTAATAACTAAACTGTAAAATAATTGTAAATAAAACATTATCCTTGGAGGATATGATATGCCTCCTTTCTCTATAATTCTCTAATAAGTAAATTTATCGTGTATGTTGAATTGCCTACTGCATAATTGTTTTTCATATGTCACCCTCATAACTCTAAAACGAATTAAAATACTACAAAACATCTGTCATTTTCCAAAGACCAATAAACCATTTTACTACCACATTAAATTTACAACATTCACGAAAAACATGACTACATAACACAGTGTCCTGTACTCATGTTTGTGCGAAGTACTCGCCACTGTAAAGGGGGTATGAATATGTAATGCGACTTTGTTCGCAATTAAACTTTACCATCGTATAGGTGCTCATTGCTCACATATACAACTTTCCGAACATTATCCCGACTCCGCATGGTGAGCACATGTTTAAAACATCAACCGTTTTAATCAGCAGCATTTAAAATTATAACCGCACACGCGGAAAATAATTTTAATTAAAACTATGCAGTCACATCGTAACTGTATGTGATGGCTTGTCGACATTATAACAGAACATAACCAAATTTCGTCCACTTTATTGCACATATTGTTCACCTCACCCTCATTCCTCGCTCTCCCACGGTCTCACACCCTCGACTATTCATAATTTGAACACTAATGAAGTATCTACTGTTCATTAGTTTTTTTTATGACACGTTGCGTTCTGAAAATTAATTTTATTTCGCTTTCTCTGTGCGTTGTCGACGCTGTTTCTAAAATCTCGCACTCTTCCAAAGTGTGCTTTTTTCAGCTTCAGCACCCAGCATGTCGTACATTACATTCATGGCGTTCGTCTTCATTTTCTTTGTATGTCTCGCTTTTTGTTGGTGCGGGTGTATGTGTGTGTGTGTGTCTGAGTCTGTTTATGCCAATGCTGCTAAGTGTTTTTTTTGCAAGAGCTACACGTCCGGATTTACATTTTAATTTAATTTTTCCATTTGTAGGCACCCGGCGCCTCCACCATCATGAAGCGGTGGAGGCGCCGGGTGCTTACGGGAAAAGTCCAAACTGGCCATTCTGCCCACTTAATCTGAATCCCTTATTCCGTGGACCTTTCTCCCCAACGCTGGCCTTAATCTTGACAACAAGCCGCTATGTAATTATGATGAAATGAGATCTCTTCTCGTATTACGGGCACGCTCGACTGTGTTTTTCTGTTAAAATTTATGATAACTGCTATTTTTTAAATTATTACCACATTGCGGTATTAATCATATTGTTAGGTTTTTCCTACTTTTTACGTTGTCTGTTAAAATTTATTCATGAAATTCAATTTTCTTTGATTAACAACATTCAGGGAGAGATAAATCTGGAGAAATAAGAAACAGCATTCTATGTGTATCGCTCCGCTGCACCGAGAGATGGCGTTATAATTTAAGTTAGTCACCCTGCGCCCTTCGACCAGACTTGGATGTTGATAACGCCATCTTAACTTAAGTTCCGACCGTGTAGGGGTATAAAAATCTTCTGCGCGCGCCTTTTCGCCCTTGTTTACCTTCAACTCGTCATACGCTACGTAAGTTCTTTTCACCACACTGTTTTGTACGTTCGCGTAGTCGACACACACACATATTGTACAACGGACAAAATAAACGCCATTTTGTTAACTGTAAATGTGTACATCATTTAACATCAGTTGAGTGAGCGAGTGAGGCCCTGTTAGATCAGACCCCGCGTTCGAAGCGGAAATTAATACCTGGATAATAAAACCGCGACAACCGCGTAACACTATGGTTAAAAATAGAATTTTCTTGAATAAGGCACATTTCTACCTCTTACAAGGAGAGTGTCGGAAACAATGATAAGTATTGCATAATGCCGTACATCTGCTGTTTTGCTATTTTTGCTGTTTCGAAAATCAAAGGTGTGTTCAGGCCAGGCAATGGTGCCACGGCGAATTATCGTCACCTTATCTTTCGCGGAACTAAAGGTGCATGTCGCACCTGCAGTAAGAGTAAGATTTGAAACATCATACTGCACCTGTAGGCGACAATCCGGCTGTTGTGAACGGCGAGGCAAGTTTGAGCCCTTTTTTTATATTTGTCGCCAAATTATCAAGATTTAGTCTGGCGTGAAAGAACTTTTGAACTGTTTAGTCTACACCACATGTTTTTCACGTTTTTTTGTACGCCCTGAGTCGTCAAGTGGTTAATAAAGAGAACATAGAGGCACAAGACGCTCTTGGGGTAGGTTTATGTGGATGCAT
>JAODAC010083029.1:29702-44394 GCA_027575185.1 Mimaenictus wilsoni | reverse complement strand
CATCTAATGATAACGGTGACGAGGATTTGGAAGAAATAGAAGATGAATATGAATGCCCTCCACCATCTAATAACGACTGTGATGATAATTCTGAAGAAATTGAAGATGAATACGAATGCCCTCCACCATCTAATAACGACGGTGATGACGGTTTCGAAGAAATTGAAGATGAATTTGAATGCTCTCCTCCATCGAATGACTGTGATGAGGGTTTAGATGAAATTGAAGACGAATTTGAATGCCCTCCAGCGTCTAATAATGATTGTGATGAGGGTTCACAAGAAATTGAAGATGAATATGAATGCCCTCCACCATCAAATGACGACTGTGATGATGATTTAGGAGAAATTGAAGATGAATATGAATGCCCTCCACCATCTAATGATAACTGTGATGAGGGTTTGGAAGAAATTGAAGATGATTATGAATGCCCTCCACCACCAAATGACGACTGTGATGACGGTTTACAAGAAATTGAAGATGAATATGAATGCCCTGAGCCAGTCTGTGATGATGATGTTGAAGAAATAGAAGATGACTACGAATGTCCCCCCGAAGTAGATGAATGTCCAGATGAAAGTTTGGACGATGAAAGTTGTTCTCAACTTTGCTACATCCCGGATGCAAATGATGATGAGTGTATTTTAACGTAGAAGAATTGTATCAGAATTGTTATTTATCGGTTCTAATTGATCTTGAATGTTGAGGACAAGTAAAATAAACTTACATATCCGTCCCGCTAATGTAACATATTATTTTTGTCGTTTATATTAGGCATTTGTATTTTATAGTGTATCTAGTAATGGAAAATTTATCAGCAACATTCGACAACACTTATTATTTATTTATGCCAAAATAAATTATGCATTTATTTCAACTAGTTAACTTATTTATATGTACAAAAATTTAAAATTCATAAATATTCAATGCCGATGTTCGTGCATTTTTAAATTTACTAACATTTTACGTGGAAATGTTGGAAAAACCCGTTTTCCAACGTTTCTAAATGAGTTTTGTAAATATTTAAAAATAACATTGCGATAATTTTGATATTTTACTATGACAAGTAAATTCTTACCGTGAAATTATATAATTTACACGGTAATAATAATTGTAATTATGAAAGAACTTAATTTCTAAATGAATTGCTTCTTTATATTGGTTCAACCATAATTTATGATTGAATATAATATATATCAAATAATTTTTGTCCTTCTTGACTCATTCTTTACAATCTATTCAAATTGTTTAAAACATGAAAAACCAGGACCTGGGGAAGATATAACTGGCATATACATAGATAATAATGCAATATAACATTTCTTAGACCAACAAACGTCAGAAGCATTATTTTAATTATCAAAAATAATTAGAATACACTGATATGTAAGGATATATAAAGAAACATAAAAATCGGTTTTGCATAGTTCCTCAACTGTAGAATTATGTTCAACGTTATATTTGCTAGCTTCCTGTTAGTGCTAGTTTGTACCTACGCCCATGGTGCAAATGGTAAGATTTTCTAGAAATATATGTTAATAAAATATTCTTAACAATCAGACGACATATAAATGGCAAATCTTCTTTTTTTTGATAATTAGTGGACGGCCCATGCAGGGGAGTGAATGAAGTATTCAATCCTTGCGGGTCCAACTGTCCACCAGGTCAAAATTTCTGCACTTTTCAATGCGTCCCAAAATGCGAATGTGCTAATGGTTTTTTCAAAGTAGAAGAGCATAGCGAATGTATTCCTAAACCATCAGTTCTGTTACCCCCTGATGTATGTGGTGACAATGAGGTAGCAATGGCCTGCGGTGTGGACCTCATCTGCGGTCCGAACACTTTATTGGCTAAACCATGTGAACCAGGTTGCTATTGCCAGATGGGGTACGTTCGTAACTCAGAGAAAAAATGCATTCCAATTGGTAACTGCTCGGAGTATAAGTGCACGCGTGGATCTGAATTCACTTCCTGTGGGGGCTGTGAACAGAGGTGTAATGAGGAACGATTCGCTTGTGCAGCAGTGTGTAGGAGTGGATGCTTCTGTCCAAATGGTCTCTTCAGGAACGCAGACGGGGCTTGTGTACCCGAAGAAGAATGTTAAATTTCAATTGTTTCTTTAGATATTGAATAAATCTATGCATGTACATTTGCCGAATATTTAATGTATATTCTTATTTTTATAAAATATATAGAGTTAGGTTTCTGATAGGAGTACCAATGAAGTATTCTGTACCTTACAACACTTCTCAAATTGCGGGAAGAGTGGAATAAAATGGTGACGGCATTCAAATAATCATTTTCTTTTGACAATTTTCGAATTGATTGCGAGATAGGAATACTAAGAAGTGAAGACCTCACCTTTGGGGCTCAGGACTAAAGAAAATAGCCTCTGCACCCCAGTACTTCTAAAATAGTACATTCCATAAATCTTAGGTAGCCTAGTTTTACTTGGGATCATGCCTTTAATACAATTGAATGTGAATACAGTTTTTATGGGGCAGTGATTAGATACTTTATAAGAAGGACTCAACAAGATCTTATAAAAATATATGCTTTTAAAATATTCTTAACAATCAAATGGCATATCATTTTTTTAGTAATTAGTGGAAGGCCCATGCAGGGGAGTGAATGAAGTATGTGGTGACAATGAGATAGCAATGGCCTGCGGTATGGACATCACCTGTGGTTCAAACAGTTTATTGGCTACACTGTATGAACCAGGTTGCTTTTGCCAGATGGGCTACGTTCGTAATTCAGAGAAAAAATGCATTCCTATAGGAAACTGCTCGGAGTATAAGTGCACGAGTGGATCTAAATACACTTCCTGTGGGGGCTGAGACCGGAAGTGTAATGAAGAACGATCCGCTTGTACAGCAGTGTGTATTAGTGGATGCTTCTGTCCATATGGTCTCTTCAGGAACGCGGATGGGGCTTGTGTACCCGAAGAAGAAGGTTAAATTTCAATTCTTTCTTTAGATATTGAATAAATATATCTATGCATATTTGCCGATGTTTTATATAAAGGTAGGTTTATGACAGGAGTACCAATGAAGTATTCTGTTCTTTATAACACTACCAAAATGCGGGAAGAGTGTAATATAATCGTGACGCTATTCATAGGAACACTAGGAGGTGAAGACCTCACTTTTGGTATCGAGGACTCTAAATAAAAAAGCCTCAGAACCATATTACCTCCTTTAGAAGTACAGTACTTCCATAATTCTTTGTTTTCACTTGTTCAAATTTCACTTGTTCTTATAGGAACATAATAAACCAGAGAACGGATATCATTTATGCATTTATAATAATCACCTCCATATGTTTGTTGAAATATAGAAGTATGTAAAAATGAAGTAACATGGAAATGTTGAAATCTGTCAATATAAATTATGTGTCTAAATATTTATGATATAGCCTTAGTAAACAACTCAGAATGAAAAACTATTTACAAGATACATGAAAATATCAATTCTGGAATGCTTTTCGCCAAACAATTCCTGACATTCCAAAACGAACATGTTTGATAAAATGTATATTTCCGTCTGATAAAACATTCCAAAGTTGTATATAAAAAGGCGATGTACTGTTAAATAGAAGCATAGAAGTTTGGTCCTATCCGCCTTCCACTGAACTACTACGAAAATGAAACAGCAAGCTGTATTCCTGTTGGCAGTTGTGTGCACTTTTGCACTATGGTCATTGACTGAGGCTCATCGTAAGTATTACAAACAATTCTAAAAAACTATACAACAATTTTGACACGTTTAGATTGCGGTCAAAATGCAGATGCTGACCCAGATGATGATACCCCAGGCCATATTTGCAGTAAGATAAATTTATAAATAATTTATACGTTTTTCGATTATTTACCAACTTAAATTAAATCCATGTTATGTTATAATTTTATAGTTTGCCACGACCCAAATAAAGAATTCCGCAGCTGCAAAGTATGCCCAAAAACATGTGAGAGTCCTGAAGAATCGGAAGAACCCTGTGACTTGAAATGCGTGGAAGATTGTTTCTGCAAGGCACCTCTAGTTCAAAATGCAAGTGGTGATTGCGTAGAGAAAGATCAGTGCTAAATCATAGGACGTCCAACACAAGCGCAAATTGCCCTATAATCCATAATGATTTTCAAAATTTTGATTTATTTAGCTTTGAATCCAATTATGTTTGTAATTCAACATGAAATAAATATTCGCTGAGCATAATTTTTTTAGTAACCTTGTGGCGAGATTGTTAAACAGTTTCATAGATATTGATTCGAGCTAGAACTGTGCGTTATATTCAGTTTATCTATATAAAACAAGTTTTTACGATATATTGAATACAGATAACATATTATTAGTGAAGTCCAACCTAACAACTATCAACAATTAGTTCAATAGGGGTACAAACATATAATCTAATTCTAGGTGCAATTTCTTACTTGAAGTAATCAGTTCATCATCGATGATGTTTCATTGACTTCATTGGCTGGAGTTATCGAATATATAGTTATCGAAGCATGCTACATCGCCTTGTCATCGACTTATTTCTATAACTATTAGTTAGTATTAGTTTTAACTACTAGTTAGGCTAAATGCTCGTACTGGATTTATATAATTTTTAAATTCCAATATATGATAGATGTGCCAATTGTGTTATCAACTATATTCATAGTATGTGCTTATTATCTGTTTATTTACCTTTTCTAAGTAATTTCCAATTTATTAGTTACGTTTTGAAACAGGCAGACCAATTACTAAAGTTCATCCATAATAAACACATTTGACGGTCTCTGAGGCTGAAATTGTGAGTAAGTGAAACGAAGTGCTAAATACGTTATTATAGAACATTTTCCCCGGGTTTGGGCAAGTACAAACTCGCCTCTATTAACCTTAGGTCCGTTTATTTTCTTGTACTTGAATGGACAATTTTATGACCTCTACATTCCAAAAAAATCTTCAAGACCGGATAAAGAGTGAAGACATCCAAATAGCTTGCAAGAACATAGAAGACATTGTGCAACGAACCAAAAACCTAAAGCTCGAATGAAATGACCGCATAGGATGAATGGACGAAACAAGAATAGTCTGGATAGGCCGATATAAATCGCCATGTGGAAAAAGATCCCTTGGAAAAACATATAAGAGATGGAGCGACCACTTAAACCTTGACTGAAGTAGGATCAGGCAAATTACCTAAACAAGAAGCAGAAGAAGCAGAAGAAGAAGAAATATACAATTTTCAAGGTGCTTCTATGTTTTGCCATGAATTTAGTACTTTGCAAATTATAGACTACAGGGCAACAATAAAATTTTGCACTCGCTGCACAGGATGCTGAGGGATATCATCTTGCGAATTACGACCAGATTAGCTCCATTGCTCTTCCGTATCTGCCTTTTAGGAGAGGAAACTTACGACATCCTTAGGTGGTGGCCGAAATATCATCGGCCGACAAAAAGACTTTGTCAAGAATGAAATGTCAATTAAAAGTATAAGAAAGTGATGGGCGGATAAAGTAAATCATGAAGCAGTTCAGATCCTAGAAAAATACTATTTTTTAAGCCACAATGTAATTTAAATAATTACAAAGTGAATATCAGTAACATCGTCCTATTGAATTCTCCAATAAAGACTATTTACAAGATGAAGCAACAAACTGTATTATTACTAGGTGTTACCTGCATTTTTGTATTATCGACGGTCTCTGAGGCTGAAATTGAGAGTAAGTGAAACAAAGTGCTAAATACGTTATTATAGAACATTTTCCCCGGGTTTGGGCAAGTACAAATTCGCCTCTATTAACCTTAGGTCCGTTTATTTTCTTGTACTTGAATGGACAATTTTATAAACTTTATAAACATTCCAAAAAAATCTTCAAGACCGGATAAAGAGTGAAGACATCCAAATAGCTCGCAAGAACATAGAAGACATTGTGCAACGGACCAAAAACCTAAAGCTCGAATGAAATGACCGCATAGGATGAATGGACGAAACAAGAATAGTCTGGATAGGCCGATATAAATCGCCATGTGGAAAAAGATCCCTTGGAAAAACATATAAGAGATGGAGCGACCACTTAAACCTTGACTGAAGTAGGATCAGGCAAATTACCTAAACAAGAAGCAGAAGAAGCAGAAGAAGAAGAAATATACAATTTTCAAGGTGCTTCTATGTTTTGCCATGAATTTAGTACTTTGCAAATTATAGACTACAGGGCAACAATAAAATTTTGCACTCGCTGCACAGGATGCTGAGGGATATCATCTTGCGAATTACGACCAGATTAGCTCCATTGCTCTTCCGTATCTGCCTTTTAGGAGAGGAATCTTACGACATCCTTAGGTGGTGGCCGAAGTATCCGCGGCCGACAAAAAGACTTTGTCAAGTATGTAATGTCGATTAAAAGTATAAGAAAGTGATGGGCGGATAAAGTAAATCATGAAGCAGTTCAGAATCTAGAAAAATAATATTTTTTAAGCCACAATGTAATTTCAATAATTACAAAGTGAATTGCCAGTAGCGTTTTACTTTTTTATGGGCATTGGAATTTTCTACTATTTACTAGGATCGTATAGCTTTAATTTTAAACACATTTTCCCTTCGCATTAACTACTTAGTTTCCTTTATGTTTAACATTGAGTCATTAGTGTTTTGTTCGTGGTTATTTTTGCACAATATATTTCAATATACAAGGGAAATAATATGAATGTGTTTATGACACGTCTTTGTGTTTTTCCTCTTATCAAACGTTCCCTCCCGACGTGATTGTTAAACTGGCTGAGAGGGAATTAATACACTGTGACGTGAAATTACATTCAATATTTTTCCATCAAATATTGCGCTTTTTCCTGCTGATAAGGCACGAATATTTCATTATATAAAGTCTAGATCGCACAAACATGCATATTCCAGACATGAAGAGCCAAAAGGTTAGTTTAGTATTTCTGGCTCTTTCTGTAGCCTTATGCGCAGGAATCAAAAGTGAAACGCGTAAGTTAAAATTATATATATATGATCAAATAAGGTATAAATAATATTAATATTTTCAGGATGTCCGGATTCATCGGATGATGGGTCAAGTTATGTAAGTGTCGTATTTCATACTATCAACCCTATTCATAATCTTGTCTCTAGTCTTCATCCTCAGAAGAGGTTAAGCCACCACAATGTAAGGACCCCAATCAGGTTTGGTCGGATTGTGCCTCTGTGTGCCCACGCACTTGTGCGAACTGGCAGGACAACTTTAGATGCTTAGCCTGCAAACCCGGCTGTGAGTGTAGGGGAAATTTGGTCCTAAATGATAAGAACCGCTGCGTTCCTATTTCGCAATGCCCCGAACCTGGTAAGTGATTTAGTCGATATATACATCCTAAAACAAAAAGGGAAACACTCTCTGCATCGTCTCTACCGATTACTTCCGGTTGGTCCCCAAGGATAGTATGCTAAGAGACAGTGTCAGGGGGATAAAAAATGTGCGTACCAATTTGTCGCAGGTTGCTTTTACCGCAGGAGCTTGTAGAGTCGCGCCTTAATTGCATCCATCCCTCGAGCTGTCCTGCGCCAGATAATTGTCGCATTTTTAACTCCTCTCAGCTCATAATAACGGTAGCTTGGCGTTATACGTTCTATCTCTTAGATACGTAATATCCGGGCAATTTTCATTTTACTTTATTAATTTTGATATTAACTAATTGCACAGTTATACTTTTCCTCTGTACGTTGAAAGCTCTTGCTGATTTTCTCTCAAGTATAATACTGGGATCCAGTACAGTTTTAGAAAAAATCAAGGTTTGGAAGAATTTTGCAATTCATGAAACTTAAGTCAAATTTGTTACGAAGTTGTTTTTCTTAATTAATTTCAGTGTGCAAAGATAAGAACAGATATTTCACAGAGTGTGGCACAGCATGTCCCAGAAGTTGTAAAAATTATTGGCGTTCGGATGAAGTATGTACCGAACAGTGCGTTGAGGGTTGCTTCTGTAACCCAGGATTAGTAGAGGATGGTAATGGTAATTGTGTGGAACCCAGTACTTGTCCTCCACCAGGTATTCATGTTTCATGTGCACCTGACATTATTTTAACGAATTATATTTCTTCTAGTTTGTGACGATGAAAATCGGGAATACCAGTCATGCGGTAGTGCATGCCCAGCTAAATGTCCAAACATCAGTAATCCGAGGGGAGTGTGCACTTTACAATGTGTAAGTGGTTGTTTCTGCAAGTCACCTTTAGTGGAAGATGCAAATGGAAAATGTATCCAGCCCAGTGACTGCCCAAGTAAGTCTTTTACTATATAACATTTTAGATGAAACTTAAAAGTTATATTATAGAGAAATGTTCAGATCCGAATAAAATTTACGAGGAGTGTGGCACTGCATGTCCACGAAGTTGTGATAAACTGTTAATTAACTATCTATGTATTGATTTGTGTGTACCGGGATGTTTCTGCAAGGACGGTTTGGTCCTCGACAATAATGATAAATGCATACCACCTTCAGACTGCAATTGTAAATACTTTGAATTTTCTTTAGATCAACCCTCATTTCCAAATGTTTATAGCATGCAAAGATCCTAATAAAGAGTACAAGGAGTGCGGATCGGCTTGCCCCAAGACTTGTACCAACTGGCGTGATTATGAAACGTTACCATGCACAAAACAATGTGTTCAAGGATGCTTCTGCAAGGATGGCTTTGTGGATGACGGAAACGGAAATTGCGTGACAACAGAACAATGTTCACCTTTTGGTATTAATACTCTTTTACCGTTTTTATGATGTAAACTAGTTTTTGATTTTAGAATGTAAAGACCCAAATCGGGTATACATAGAATGTGGGTCATCATGTCCAGATGACTGCACAAATATCAACCAACCAGATAGGGTTTGTCCCGCTGTGTGCGTAAGTAAATGCTTCTGTAGGTATCCGTTAGTTGAAGACGGAAAGGGAAATTGTATCGAACGAACGGAATGCCCCAATAAAAGTAAGTTTCTTTTAACAATTGTAAATTTTAATTTAGAGTTATTTCTTAATTTTATTGAAAAGCTTGCAAGGATCCAAACCAGTATTATTCTGACTGCACTTCCTTGTGTGAACCTACTTGCACGAATCGTTGCGATCCCCCGTTTTGTCCAGCATTATGTAGGGAAGGATGTAAATGCCTACCTGGTTTGATTGGAGATGGGTATGGTAATTGTATTTATCCCGACGACTGTCCAAAAGGTATTTATATACTTGTTTAATTTTATACTTTTTTACTAATGTCTTTATACTAGATGCATGTAAATGCCCTGGAAATGCTGAATATACTTGGGGTACTTGCGATGGTTCATGTGACAATCCAGATCCCATATGTGTACAATCCATTACCCAACAATGTTTCTGTCGTTCGGGAGAAGTAAGAAATAGTAATCAAGTGTGTATTCCAAAGGAGACGTGTCCAAAGTAGATTCTGAATCAGAGGATTATAAATCTATGAATAGTATATAGGTAAAATGTAGGTAATGAAATAAAATGTATCTGTTACCGGGTACCAAGTTATTATAATAAAAAATATTACATGAAATACATAACAAAAGTATCTTAATATCTCCCTTTATTTCTTACAATTATTGCTTATTAGTTTTTTTTTTTACTTTGAAGTCCAGATATTTTCTGAGCAATGTATTTATTGCAAAAGTACGCAATATCGTTCACGCCATTGGTAAATTCATGACTAATTCATAAAATCTTTAATTATAAACTCAACAATTTCGGTTTTCTCGTAGTCTTTCTCATAGGATGGATCTGTTGCCTTCTGCACCCACTTCGAATGTAAGGCAAATTTCTTTAGTCATTGTTTTAATCCTAGAGTTGACAGGAATATAGAAACTATATAAAAAACATTTTACATAAACTAAAAGCATTATATCTTACGTGATTGTTAGTTACGAATACGCACAGCGCAATGAACAGTACAAAGTCAAGGCGAGATATACCAGCTGAGACGACCATTCATGAACAATTAATTATTTATAGTGCTCCTATCCTTCGTCGTCAGTATAATCGTTGATTGGAGACGAGTATGGAAATTGCATTTTTCGCTGCGACAATCCGAACGGTAAATTTTCCTCAATACATTTTCAATAAGCACATTTCAGTATAGATTTTGATTAAGTATTGCCATACATATCATCCTACGGATGGTCATATCACGTTACTGGCAAGTCAGTAAGGAAATGTCATCATAGTATCACATAGCTGCGAACATGCCATTGCTTTTCCGCTTTGACAACCTGACTTTTAATAACTGGGTCACGGATACTTATACTTATACCATAATTCTAGTGAGGAAATGGGTACCATTTCATGCTCGTTGTACAGTACACTATTATTCTGATACGTATAAGTGACGTGGAAAAGGACATATACCTGTGGTACTTGCGTTGGGACATATGGCAATCCATATCCCATGTGTTTACTGTCATTACACAGCATTACGTCTATCGTTCTGGAGAAGTGGGAAGTAGTGATCAAGTATGAATTCCAAAAGAGAAGTGTTCAAGGCAGATTCTGAATCACAATACACTTACAAGGAGAGTGATCCAATTGACCAACACCAAATCGAATGAAACTTTTTGTACGTGTAGTACATATATAGAAATAATATGTGTCAATGGGATTTTATGCCGTTTTGAGCCGTTTGCCCAAAAACAATTTTTAAAGTTTGGCCACAAATAAGTCTTGGTATATATTGCTTTAACAAACAGCACGCTTCGTGGTGTATTCGTTAGAGTGCTTGCCTGAATTTTGCCTGCGAGCTTTTTTTATGGCCATTAGCTCTATTCAATTCTTTTTCAATGTAATTAGTCACATTAGAGGCTAATACTATTGATAAGAAGAATAATTCACTAGCCATAATTCAGTAGCCATAGACCAGACCACTGCGCCACTTGGCTGGACAAATTTTATAATTAAAAAATAATAATATAACAATAAATTCGCACGCAAGTACTTCACAACTGATTTCAAATTGCGAATCACGCAACTAATTCAATATGAAGAAAACAAAATCTTTAATTACAGTAATTGCATAACGCATGGAACAATCAATTCCTCAATATAGCCCATTGCAATTGATATCAAAAGGACACTATTCTCAAATAAGCTAGGTATGCAGCAAAACGTTCAGAAGAAAGCGTTATAACAATATTTATAACGAGAATGAGGTATGTTTGTGTGTAGATACGTTAAAAATGCAAATTCATTCAAATATACCGCTAAAATGTACAATATGCAGAATCAATTGGTGCTTTAAATGTTTTAATGGCACAAAATAGTGCGTAATTATGTGTTATTTGTGTGTTATTTATTGTTATATTATTAATTGTTAAATATAAAATTGAAAAAGAAAAAAAAAAGTTCGCAGACAAAACTTGAACGCGCAAACCTTGAATCAGCGGGCAATCATTCTAACGAATGCACCACGAAACCGATACGGCTAACAGTGCTGTTAAAGCAATATATCATGATTTATTTGTGGCCAAACTTTGAAAATTGTTTTTGGGCAAACGACTCAAAAAGGCATAAAATCCCGTTAACACATATTATTTCTATATATGTACACGTACAAAAAGTTTCATTCGATTTGGTGTTGGACAATTGGAACACTCTCCTTGTTAATTATTGTTTTTGTAATAAAATGAAATGAGATAATCGCCTGGTACCAATTTATTAAAATGAAAATATTACATGAAATGCATAGTAAAATTATCTTATTTTCTCTATTTACTTCTTACACTTATTGCTTGTTAGTATTTTTGCCTTGAAGTTCATATATTTTCTGAGCAATGCATTTATTGCACAAGAACGCAGCTTCGTTAACATTCTTAGTCAAATCCATACAATCCTTTACTATAAACTCAACATCTTCGGCATTATAATACTCTGCTAAGTATTCCTTGATTTTGTCGTAGAGAATCTTGCCTCCGTTCTCCTGCACTCCCTGCTTCTTAAACGCGCAACTTAGAAAATCTTTCTCGTAGGTTGGATCTGTTGCCTTTTGTAAATCCTTCGAGTCTAATCCAACTTCCTTCAGACATTGCTTTAATCCCTGAGTTGACAGAAATGCCTAAATAGGAACAATTTAACCTAAACTGTGAACATGTACCAAATGAATTAAAACTTACATGACTGCTAGTTACTAATACACATAGAGTAATGGCCAGTACAAAGTCAAGGCGAGCCATGATAAACTTGCTGAGAAGACAGTTCATGGACAACTAATAATATTTAGCGATGCGGTTTATGTTTATTTACGTCTATATCTCAACCATTCCACGGAGATGGAAAAAACAGTGAAGGTCAAATAAGGTGATAGATTAATGCTGATTCTGCTGGTATGAGTTCATTGGGTATTCCGATATGTGTGTAAAATACTGAATGTTATAAAATTAGACAAAAGCCTGATAAAATAGAATTAAATGAAAAATGCATGGAAACCTGTAGCGCACTCTGCATACTTCCATAGATTGGGTTAAGCTACAGATAACTCGGTTTATCTTGCTGCACCCGGGGATGCAGTAATGCTTACGCTGGGAGTAAATGCAGTCGAGTTGGCGAGTTTGTTTAATAAAGTTATGCGTTTAGCAGCGCGTTAGTTTTAGGTGTTGGCGGGCAAGAAACCTACATGATTTATGAGTTTAATAGCAGCACTTTGCGTCGCATTAGTGAGCCTTGTTGGGGGAATAGAGTACGTTTAAACGCTCGTCACTAAGACGCCAATGCAGGAAGGATTAAACATAGTTTTCAACCTTTGTTAACCATCAATTACATTCGTATATTTACATATATATTAGAATAGTTATATTTACCTAACATTAAAAACACATGAAAAGTACATGCCTGTATTATAACATTAATGTCAACGAGTACAATGTGCTATTTAAACATGTTTTCTTTATCATCTTGCAACAATGTGTCAATTAAGTATCAGTTCAACATATACGAGGAAATGCTGTGCCTTATTTAAAGTATTTAAAGTAAACATTTGCTTTTTATTTCGTTGCACTCATTATACCAAGAAAATTAATTCCTGTATATTGCTAAACGTGGAGTGAATAATTAAACCTTATCGCGATAATTGCCCGTTATTCGCAGAAAAATGAAAACCTGCATATTGCGCAATACTCCATGCAAGTAGGTGGTGCTTGGCCTAAATGTTTTTGCATATAAATACTAAAAAACTCCGGACAATGGTCAGAACTAAAATAGCATAACCAACTGTGCAACTATGAATTCTATAAATATTTTTACATTTTCCTTTTTCTTCATCGCTGCATTTGCATGCCCGGAGCAGGAAATTTCCGACGGTAAAATTTCCTATTGTAAAGTGGCTCATGCGAAATTCATTTTAAAGCTCATTTCATTACATTTATAAACTGTAATTGAATAACTTGTATATTTCTATTTGTTGTTTGAATCTAGAAACTTCCCAACATTCGCACGAATGCCATGATGAACTTCGCGAATTTATTTCATGCCAATCTACTAGCTGCATAAAAACTTGTGCTAATCCTAATCCGATTCAATGCACTTTGGACTGTTCACATGGATGCTTTTGTCGGGATGGTTATGTTCTGGATGAGTCAACGCAATCCTGTGTCAGAGTGGATCAATGTTCAAGTAAATATACTCCATTATACCCTAGATCTCTTTATATTAATCCATGTCTCCCGACGCCGTCGCGACGTCACACTCAATGTAATTTAGCCCACTAGCTGATAAAATTTAACCCACTAGTTTCCATCATTCCATCAGCTTGTAGATGGAATGATCCAGCGAGCAGGATGTAACATCCACTCTAGCAATTTGTTTGTCTTTTCCACTTTCCCCTCGTCATAAATTCAACAGAAGCGTTTTCTGCCAGGACTGCGTACAGAAAAGGCGCTTGGGCAAAGTTGGACCGCGCGTTCCTCGCGTCTCATATTTTTCCAAGCATATAGAGCAGTCCGTCTTATAAATGCGCGCATTTGCATGAGAATTTATGCGGCGGACGCAATGCCTCTAACTCACAGTGAAATTTCAGCATTGTGCCGCGAGAATGAGGAATACCGGGAGTGCCGGCTCTGTGAGCCAACGTGCCGTGACGATGCGCTCGCCTGTCCGAAGGAGTGCGCCGCCAAGGGGCGCGGAAGCTGCGTCTGCAAAGAAGGGTTCGTGCGCAGCCACGCGGGAGTCTGCATCCGCCCGGACCAGTGTTAATTAATGCTAACGCGGCCACGCACAACGCGTACAGCTCCACGGCCCCCAGCGGGGGTGGGTAGCGCTGCTTTCATAAATTCGACATTCAGGCAGCGCTGTAATAACTGCCAAATTGAAGAAAAACAACTCTAAGCTGAAATTAATTACTCTTTTTTGCTTTTCATAAACATAGATTTATCTTTTACTTATTCCTAACTTTTCATTAGGGTTTATTTAATTTTTAAAGGAATTTTCTGCTTCATTATTTTTGTAATTCAAAATGATTTTGTATTGTTAACACTAAATAAATACACATGCTTTGTCTGCATATGCTATGAAATATTTTCGAAGAACGCATTGGAAAATATGCGCGTCATTTGCTTCGGTTACCTTCGAGTGTGCGGTACAGGAGAGGAGGTTTACCTAGCTTTATTCTGTGAACAAAACCCTGGAAAATGGAGTCGGAGTCACAGAAATCATTGTT